>JAGFMF010011673.1:5556311-5583365 GCA_019455555.1 Galemys pyrenaicus
TTCTTTCTTTATTGTACCCTAGTTGTATTAAAGTTCCTTTCCATTAAAGGTTTTATGTTTGTCTTAATGCGGCGGATGGCAGAACCCATTCAGAGAGGGTAGGCTTGGGGGTTCTGGGGTGCTCCTCTCCCTGCCCTGTAAAAGTTACACATATTTTTTTCAATCTTGCTCAAAAATTATTTATGTCTTTAGACCATTGATAGAGTTGTCCATTAGTGTGACATTTATATGCCAAGATTCAAGAGATCGAATGTATTCCTTTGGAATATTAAGAAGCCTCACACAGGTCTATTCTGGGAAACATTCATTGTGACAGTATATAAATGCTTTAAAACAGTTGGTTGCCAAATATCAATCAACATTATGGACAACTTAAACAAAGAAAGTCACCACAGCTGGTTTTCACCAGTTTCTACTCCAATCTAGAGAGGAGTGGAAAGGGGGAAAAAAATCAGACCAGGCTAGCTCAAAAGAAAGCCATTCTGCTTCCAGTGACTGGCTGCCTTCCCAATCATTAATGAAAAAAGACTCCCTTTTTCCATTTCCTAATGATGTCCATAGTTGAAGTGCAAACTGACTACAGCTGAGTATTTAAGTGGAATATTTCAAGGACATTCATCATAAGTGGATACAGAGAGACCAGACTCCTGTTTCAGATTTAAGGTTTAAATGTCAAACACCTGGAGACATAATTACTCAACCTTAAAATCATTCTATGAGTTCATTGCTCTGGTTCAGGGAAAGTCAAACTAGTAAGTTAAGTTCAAGATTCTATTTGGGCTGAGAGAAGAGAGTGTACAGAGGCATGTGGGAGGGCAATGAGGGAGGGCTAGTGATTATGTACTTAATCTACGAGCAAGCTTGTCCCTTTCCTCTAGAGCAAGGATTCACATATTGAAAAGTTCACATATAACTTGGATGGAAAGAATGAAGTATTCCCTGCATGATCAAGAAATCATGTCAAGGCCATTAATAATGCTTTTAGTGAAATTAATGTCAACTAAAATTTTGCCATAAAAATTATTAATACAGACATTTTATATTTTGTCTGTACTTAACATTTTAATACTAAGACAGGTTCTTTTATTCAAATTTTAGCTAGCTACTATTTCTAGCTTTTTGAACCTAATTGTTTTGATTCAAAAGACATCTAACTAGCATCAACAAATTTCCAGAAGACATTTGTCCTTTATTTTAAAAGTACTTGAAGTATAAGTATAGTCTCCTACTTTACTCTCTACATCTAATTTCCTTCTACTACTGTGATTTTTTAGTTGATACCTGAATATAAGTGGAAAATGTGCAGACTAAGAATGGTCTGATTAATTCTGTATATTTTCAGAAACCCTTGAGTGAAAGATGTTTCAAAATTCTACAGGGCAGAGCTCACATAGCCCTAAATATACTCTACTTAACTGACCAAATTCCTTAGTGTCTGATAACTCACAAAATGCACTTTTTCCATAAGCATGTGGGAAGGATTCCTGCCATACTTGTGCAAAAATCCTAGCTAGAAAATATTCCCTGACTGACCCAGCAACCACAGCAGCCAGGAACATCCTCTCATCCAAGATGGCTACTTACACTCACTATCTCGTACTTGGCACAAAACACACAAATGATAAGAGTGGCTAAATAAAGAAGTGGGGGAGTCCAAACCTGAAGCTAGGTTGCCCAGAAATAGTAACTAACAAGCCAACCTGGAAGCCTTCCTAAAATTATAATTTTACCCAAGACCAAGAAAATGCTAAATTCTAGTATACCAGCAGTGCTTAAACTACTATTGCTTATGCAAAAGAAAATCTAATCAAACATTTATTTTCTTTCCCTGAATACCTTGTGGGAGCCCAATTGGAGATTATATTCCAGAAAAAAGGGAGCTTTCTTGATTTACTCATCCTTACAAACACTGAACAAAATGAAAAGATTTAGCCTAGTAAAATCTCCATATTTGTTTTAAGAAGCTAGTCAATGTCACATTCTCAGTTAATAAGGATTACAAATAAGAATACGAGGAGACAGGAAATACAAGTTCTAGCTGTATTAGAAAGTCACTTCTAAAGTTGAGGTTAAATACCCAGCAGGAAAATACTCAAAGCCAGTTTGTCTGCAACACAAAATACATGTTAAGTTAACCAATCTTTCCACTTGTACATTAAGATCCTTGCAAGTTTCTTCCTTTTAGAGTAATCTTCCTCCTCCTGACTGACTGATTGCCCAAGAACATAAATTCCACTGTGATCTCTTTTCTCCAAAACTGCATGTGATAATTTCAACCAGTTGAGTGGGAATCCTGGGGCTATTTGTGACATCAGCGTTAAAAAGTGATCAATATGAAGCAACCTACTGCAAAATTATATAATGCAGTTAGGTGGCAAAAACAACATAAGAGAATTTCACATAGGAAAAAAGCTAAAGAGTCAAAAATTAGATATAATCTATTCCGCTTAAAGTCGGTGGTCAATTTACCAAAGCAGGAAATGTCCACAAAAGTATTTTACATCCCAAAAAAAAGAGCTTAGAAGAGCTTTGGGTTCCTACAAAGTAAATCAAGGGGAAATAACTGTACTTTTTCAACTGTACTCAATCATTTAGAAGTGATTGGCCCTAACCCTTTATGCATAATCATTCATTAAAAAAATATCAGTCCCAGGGCAATTTATTGTTGCTGGAAATACAAGGACAGTTGGACATGGTCTCTTTCATCTAGGAGTTTATTATCTGAGAGGAATGATAAATCTAGGACTAATTTTAGGACATTGTGATGAAAGTTGTAATACAGGTTTGAACTAAGTGTTATATGAAAATCCCCTCGTAAAAATCACAGCAATAACTTAAAGAATATGTAGTGAAAGAATAAATGGATGGATAGATTTTTCAAGTGAGAAATCAAGGCTCAGAGAAGCAAAACAATTTCTTTTTCTGGAGTAATACAGTTAGTTACCAGCAGGGAAGAACTAGGAGCGATTTTTCCAACTTACCATTCTTGTGTCTCCAGAGGCAGGACACAGGAAATCTTGCAGGCAACAGGAATGCAGGACCCTGCCTTGAAGAAACAGACTCATAGTTTTAGATGGGTATCTTTTCCCCTGCATGAATTAAAAATTTTTGCTCAAGATCTTAAACAAATGAAACTAGGCTCAGAGACTAAGAGAGCATCCAAAAAGGTCCATAATAAGTTCACTTTGAAATAAACATAAAACATGATTGATACAAAACAAAATGAATTATCAATACCTTTTAAATATGACACAGTCCCTAGTCTTGAGACATTTAATTGTATAGGCAAGAAATAGGTGTAGAAAAGGTAAGTACCAGTAGTAGACAGTATGTTTGGTCCTGAATGATCACACCAGGGTAGGGGCAGATAAGACTTTCCAATGGTCAGAGTGTTAGAGTCAGAGTTTATGTCTAAACTTAGCTGACTGAAACTTGAAAAATGACCTACAGGCCTTATCTAGTAGGTCAGCTGGTCCCAGGTCAGCTAGTCCCATACCTTAGGCTCTCCTGAGCAGTTAAGGGCAGGGCTAGGCTCTCCTGGGCAGTTAAGGGCAGGGTGGATGAAACAAGAATGTTATCTTAGAATGTGCACCCAGGTCCGGGGCAGAAGCCTGAGCCCGCCCAAAATGGATCTCCTGTAAGTTTAAAATTTTTGAAACATGTCTCTCTTTAAAGCTATTTGCTGTGCTCTTTGCACGGGCTTTGATCTCTCAGCCTATTGGCTAAATTGGCTATAAAAGTTCACCTCTACTTCCTCTCTGGGTCGATTGTCTCAGCCAGACCTGCGTGTTACGGTTGAACGGTCGGCCCCAGCATGCTGGCGTAACTAAAGCTCTACATAACCATTGCAGCCCTGTGTCCGCTCTTTGTTCTTTTGGGGTGCCCACAGAAACTCGGTACTTTACAAGAGAAGTTCTGTGAGGAAGGGAAACCAGGACAGCACTTTGGCAGATGGATAGATTTCAATGACAAAAGAAGGAAGCTGCGGCCAACAGGCCAGGAGTCCCCATAAATGGGGAGCACAGAGATTGATTGGTCAACACACACTACTGGTGACACCACCTGAGCTGGGAACCCCACAGCACAATGACCGCAGGCAAAACCAAGCCCTCTCCAGTCCCAGTGCATTTAGTTTTTTATTAACTGTGGCTAAGGAACTCCACCCTTAGCTCCCAGAAACACCCCCGCCCCCCTTCAAGACATTGCAGCTTCGTGGCATTACAGGAGTTGCACTCCTCAGCACCTGGATCTCTGTGGCATGGAGGTGGGGGTGAAGTCCATAAAACATCAGTGGGTGGAGCTTGTTCAGGACACACCATTCGCCCAACAAAAGTTGTGTCCAGCTAAAGCGAATTTATTTACAGCAACTACTGGAATTAACTATGGAGCATTCTGACATCAAGTGAAGGAATTTTGGCTATGGACTTTAAGCAGGGGGCCCACTGGGCATTTCTGAGCCAGGGGATGACTCGCTACAAAGTGTTCATTCGGGAGATTGGTATGAACAGAGGAAGCAATAGAAAAATCATTGAGGAGACTGAATTGTCCAAATGAGGCCTTACATAGGATTGTGGTAGATGGAATAAAAAGGAACAAAACGGTATTGTTCAGAAAATACTGGATATAACTTAGAAATTGGTTGGATTTGGAGGAAACAGAAATAACCCAGAGACTACCAAACTCCAAAGCTGATAAAAAGATCATAAACAAAAATAGGGACTTTAAGAAAATCAATTCTGTTTCAGAGAAACTTGTAAGTAATTAAAAGGGGAGTCATGCATCAGCATTGAAGAGGCCAACAGAAATGAAAATCAAGTAATCATGTCTTTGACTTTGTGCCTTAAAGTTCCTAGCCAAGGGCCCTGGAAGGGGAGGAGAGCCCTCCAAGGGAAGGTATAAGGCACAAGCAGAAACTGGGAAGGCCAAAAGAAATAGGAAGAGTAATAAGAGAGCAACGCCAGGCAAGCAAGAGCAGACAATTTGTAGGAGAAAGAATGGCTGTGGTGGCAGTTCTTTGCTGTGAGCCCTTCACACCCTCACCTCAAGAACAAGGCCAGCCTCACCCTGTGCTGCTCCTCACAGAAAGTGAAGTTAGTGTTTGAAAAGTCTAGTACAGGACCACCAAACTCAGGTTTTATATTAACCACCCACAACCCAAGGCCAAAGAGATTCAAAGCACCAGGGACTGCAAATCTCATAATGTCATCACCACCGAAGGGAGGGTTGCTGGGACCTGAGGGTGGAGTCAAGCAGCCAGTCTTGGTATATAACCAGACATGTGGACCTTGGGATTTGGTTTTTCTCTGGCCTTCAGCATGTTATTGGGGTGCCAGCTCAGGGGCACTGGCAGGATGCATTCACCTATTTATACTTCCCTCTTTCTCCCCAGGTTATTCCTCTCTTCATTTCCCCTTTGTCTAAATAAATGCTTTATCAACATTTTTTGTGTGTGCCTGAAGTTGAGTCTCATTATAAGTCTCTTTAGGCACAGGGGTGAGGCGCCACATTCAGGACAACCCAGTTTATGTTGGGATCATCCTATAATACCTCCAGTTGCCTAAATTCAATTTCTGTTCAGTTCATGTGATCACTTATTGAGTGAGTACCTACAGGCCTGTGACCCTGCAAGAGGGTCTTCCTTAAAGTATGTCACAGTATTAGCTTCTGCAAATATCCTAAGAATTACTAGAATATTCATGTTCACATCCTTTCCCATATCTTAAGCTTCAGAAGTTTAAAGACAGGTTTCTCAAGTTATGGAGAGAGAAGACTACTGTGTGTGCGTAAATATTACTTGTGTAAATGTTTTGAAGGATTCTAAAATGGATCCCATCCCATCCTGTTTCTTCCTTACTAGCACCACAGCAAATCTGTAAACATAAGCAGGTGTCCAAGTGTAGGCTCAGGCTAAGATGGCAAATATCATCTCAGGATACACCATGAGAGCCTAATTTGAAGTTTTTCCCTCTCATTTCCAGTTCAGTGTTTTAATATACTACTTTTCCAAGAAAAGTTTAAAAAAGCAAAGTTCTCAGAGTTTACAAATGTCAGTATTTGATTGACTAGCTTTCCCAGCTTAACCAGTAAGTTGATTTGAAGGGTTTATCCTTTAATACAGTAAACACATGTTAAAGATTACAAATTGTTTAACAAGTTCTGACAAACAAGTCTCCCGGTGGTCCCAAAATTTCTGAGAAGCAGATGGAAGAGGTACAGTTTTATAGATTCCCCTTCCTATCTGCACAAAGCCACAGAGGTCTGAAGTAGGTATTAATGCAAATAAGGGACATTGTCAGACAATAAAGAGACACAATTGCCTCTGTTAGCACAACAATTAATTTTATTTGCAGAGTACCAGTCAGTCTATTTGTTACCAGGAATGTGCTAATTATTCTTGCTAATTACATGCAAAACATTCATTATCACCTATAAGTAGAACTGGACCCCTCAGGTTTCAGTGACAAATTAATTACTGTGTTTTCCTTCTGAATGTATTTTTAGTCAGTTCCTGGTATTATCTGAAAAATAAATGGTTTACCAGCCCCCTTGTCTCTCAGTCACTCATTAAAATGGAAAGTAGGCTTGCAGAGCTATATCAGTTTCCTTCCCTGTTCTCTCTGGGCAGTGGTTCTTGAAAGTCTCCCACTCGGACCATGGATTTATATAATCCTGAAACCTGGCAAAATGCACACAGCTGAGTTTCATTAGGAACAGGGTGTATGTTTGCACCAATAGCCAATCGCTGAACCTCAGAGAAAAGGCGAACTGCCAGTAGCTGAGGAGAAGAAACAGATCTCACACCACACCCTTCTCCCTCACCTTTCATAAGACTTGAGTGACATTTTGTAATCTAGTTCATATTTGGGGTAATGGAGTTTTACCCCTCCCATCTACCCCAGTTTGGAATCTAGTAAATCACAAAGCAAATCTTGAATTGCCAGCTTACTTCCGTGGCATCTTGGGAATAAACCCAACTCTACAGTTACACACATTGTTATTCTAAATGTGACCTAAAAAACAGATTCTGCAGTGGTGCTCTGCAGAATTCTAACTTGATCCTATATGGCTTGAGTCTTGACTGGTCTTAATAGTAGAGGAGTTACTCTTTCTCTTCCACACTTGCCCTACTTATATTTGCTCCCCAAGTGGCAGTCAACTGAAGACTTGTGGAATGAAACGATGAAACTGCAGGGCTTTGGGTTCATTCTGATATATATTCGGGATTAATAATTCAGTGCCACTCCTCTTCCCATCATTAAAATTCAACTTCTGGAATTAAATTTTTAAAAAATTTCAGGTGCAAAGAAAAGAAAAGGAAATGAAAAAAGAAAGCTATAATGCTACCATCCAGACTCCCAAATCCTCCCAAAAATCTAGATAGGTGCCTGACTCCCTAGAAAGTTGATGTCTCCCCTAATCTCTAAATGGTTCAGACTGGACCAGAATCTTCATCATGCACAGAAAAGCCTAGCTCCATTTTATTTTTAAAAAAGATTTATTTTACCTATTTATGCATATAGGCCAGAGGCTGGGTGGGAGGAGAGCTGGGTGGATTCACCAGAGACAGGGTGGGAGCAGAACAGGTGGACTGACTGACTACATACACTGCTGAGTGGAGCAGCAGGTGAGACAGGAGAGGTCTGCTGTGCCAGGTGGGTTAGCTCCCTGGCCAGACTGAACCTGTGCCACAGTGGCTGCTGATAGCTTTACAGTGCTGAGACTTAACCCTTTGCGCCACCAGGGAGGCCCATCCTAGCTCCATTTTAATCAATGAAGTTCATTAACTTACTATATGCCAAGCCCTATAGTGATATTTCGCACAAAACAGATCCATATGGTCCCCAAAATCTAGTTCTTTTTTCAATCTTTCTCCTCTTTGTCCCTGCATATTTGCTTTGACTCTTTTGCCTTTTTTCCAACATTTGATCTATTTTATAGTATCTTAACACGGATACAAACAGTAGTTTTTGATCATAAATAAAATAGGAAGGAAGTTTCCATTGTCACATAATTTACCCTTTCCACCACTTTAAATTTAAAACAGTACTCAGGGACAGAAACTACAGTGAGTTAAAGCATTAAGCATACATAAATTTCACATTGTCCAAATAATCCATTGTAGTGACTTTGCCAGAACTTGAGTGTATGGGTTTACAGTTCTCATGTTTTAGAAAGGATAGCAGTAGAGAATATTTTTACTTAGTTTTTATTGTCATTTTTTTCTCTTTAGTTTTCTTAAGTTTGTGATCATCTTATGTAAAATATGTAAATATAAATAGTTTAAATAAAATTGTGTGTCCTAAGATCATGGGACCAGAAAGTCCTGTAAAATTCAAATCATGGACATACCTCTGACTGATTTGTGCCTGCATAACAGAGATGACACAGCTGAATATGATCTTTGTGGCCACTCAAATCTCTCTTCCTCTCCCTGTCCTCACCTCTCTGTCAGTCTCTGAAACTTCATTCCCTATTTTGTCACCACTGTGTCCACCCCTTGCTGCTTCTTCTCCCAGCTTTCCAAAATCCCATCCTTTATTTTCACTCACTCACCACAATTCAGTTTTTGACTAGATACCAGGCACTGTGAAATGCTTTTATCTACATTACAACTATCTATCTTTTCCCCACTATTTCAAGATTTTACTAATACTATCAAATCATTTAGGCTAAAATTTTAACATGTTATTTCAATCTGTTTCCTATCACCTGTAGATCATCAAGGGAATTTTAAAGGCCATTCTTAAGCCAAAGTGATTAATTTCTTTTTTTTTTAAAAGATTTATTTATTTATGCATACAAGCACTGGGGTACAGGCCAGAGGTGGGGGGTGAGAGGATTCACCACAGGGAGCGGGGAACAGAACAGGCAGATCAACAGAAGCACACTGCTGAGGGGAGCAGCGGGCACAGCAGGAGAGGTCTGCTGCACCATGTGGGTCCCCTCCCTGGCTGGCAGCAGGGATCGAACTCGTGCTGCAGTGGCTGCAGTTTGCTTCATAGTGCGTTGCTTAACCCACTGCACCACCAGGGAGGCCCGAAAGTGATTAATTTCTATTGATGAAAATGACTACTAATGGAGGCAATATAGTTAATGGATTATTTTGGATATGGTGGGAGGACCCCAGCAGCCCAACTAAATGATACACATTGTGTGGCCATTTTGGCCATCTAAAGCAGGAAGGCTTTATTCTAAGAGATATTCAGGGAGAAAGATCTTCCTTAGGAATACACTACAGGAATTCTCCAAACCTGATCTGAGATCATTCAACCAAAGGCCTAACAAAATTTCAATTTCTTAAAATTATATTTCTTTTAAAATAGAAAGTTCTCAGGGTAATCATTCACTATGGAATTCTGGAATGTCAAGATGGAGAACCTCCATCGTCATAGATGAGGCCCCTTCTAGGGAAAGCTAAGAGCATTACCAGGGAGTCAAAGAGACCTTGAGTTTTTCCCTAATACTTACTAATTCTATGTGTTGGTTGCTACATAAAATATGAGGACATCACATAAGGATTTAGGGAAATGAAAAATACCTGACATTAATTGTACTACTGGCCTATTAAGTCCACATATAGGTAAATAACATCGTCTCCATCTTTGCATATTACATGGGCAATGAATATTGTTGCCTTGGCCACTCCTCAGAAATAAGCAAATCTGTTTGACTAAACAAAAAAAAAGATCTTTTTCTTAGTTTACCTTTTAAAAAGCTCATCACCAAGAACATTAAAAATGTTTCATGGGGGGCCTCCTTGGTGGAGCAGCAGGTTGAGTGCCGCACTGTGAAGCATCCACCGCACAGCTATGCAAGTTCGATCCCTGACCAGGGAGGAGACCCACATGGCACAGCAGACCTCTCCTGCCATGTCCACTGCTCCCCTCAGCAGTGTATTTCAGTCCATCTGCCTGTTCTGCTCCCCATTGTCTCTGGTGAATCCTCTCTCCTCCCATGACTCTGACCTGTACCCCAGCTCTTGTATGCATAAATAAATAAATCTTTTTTTAAAAAATGTTTCATGCATTTTTGGTATTAAGCAGTATCATTTCAGTATGGGCCTCAGGCCCACAAAGGATTTTAGGATGCTTGTCCTACTTAGGAGCAGAAGACAAACTTGGTAAGACAGAAGAAAAGGGAGCCTGACTTTTGAGGGTAGCAGACATAAGTTATGGCAATCTTCTCCTGAGAACAAATTTACAGATCTAGCTGTCAAACTCCCAACACAGCACACAAATATGTACATCCCCCACCATCATCCATATTACTGAAATATACACACGCTGCTGGAAGAAAGAAGAGGCAAAGACTGATACAGTCCTGGGATTGAACTTCCCTGGCAAGACCATGCATTCCAAACCATCAGTTCCTCTTTAGCCCTAAAGTTAAATTCACCATGAAGTCTTGTTTTATGACCTAAGGTAGTGCTCCATATTTCATGGTTTTTTTCCCTACACAAATTGAAATTGTGCTATGAATCCTTCAATGTACTTTAATCAAGTCTTGTAGATAACGTTACACTCTGTTTCAGTGTGAGGTAGTATCTGACTTACAAATGGTGTGAACTGTCAGTCCAGAAATCTCAGAATGAGAACTCTAATCTACAACCTTGTCCTTTGGGCTCTTAGCCAGAACTCAATCACTGCGTGCTGACAATCCAGTGATTTTCTGACTGCTTCATTTATCAAAAAGACATCTTTTCTAAGACAAAATTCATTTCCATTTGTAGCTTTCAAGTTAGTTCATTGAAAATATTATTAATATCTTCGTCACATTAGAAAGTGTAATGCTAATGAATAAACTTTCTGGGAAATAGTATCAGGGGCCTCCCTGGTAGCCTAGAGGTTAAGTCTCAGCGCTGCCACCACTGCAGCCTCCGTTCAATCCCCAGCCAGAAAGTTAACCCACATGGCACAGCAGGGCTCTCCTGTCTCGCCTGCTGCTCCCTTAGCAGTAAATCCACCTGTTCTGCTCCCCACTTTGTCTCTGGTAAGTCCCCACACCTTCTGAACCTCTGGCCTACACCCATCTCTTCTACACACAAAAAAAGGAAAAAAATTAAGACCATCAGAACAGAATTTCTGCTTCCTCTCCCCAGTTAAAACTTCACAGCAAAAGAAATCATAATCAATGTTTCTAATTTCTATTACCAAAAATAGGCAATAATTAATGATATTTGTGTGTACTGTATTCTCTAACACTTGCAATATAACTGAAGATTTTAATTATTATACCTGTATTCAAATAATGGATCCCTGCAAGAAAAAAACCTACTCAATTCATTTCAAAAGAGTGTTAAAAGAAATTTTCAGACACTTAATTTTTGGATCTACTTGACTTTTATTTAGCATAATCAAGAAGCATCTAGTCTAGAAAATAGAGAGGCATCCTAAAGGTTTTATAGGGTTTGATAGCCCCCAGGAAGCAGGAATAAGAAGTTATACTTGCAAGCATGGATTAGTTAATGCAAAATTACCTTCCCTATGTGGAATAACAAGGAACTGTTAGGCTAGTTTAAGTTAACTAGAGCTGACTAGACAAGTTCTGATTGACTTTTTGGTTTGTGTAAATAGATACTATGATATTAAAACCACCTTAGTCTAATGACGTCTTTGACTAATAAGAGAAACTATCTTAGTCAGTTTGGGCTACAGAGTGGTTTATAAACAACAAAAAAATTATTTCTCACAGTTCTGGAGGCTGGAAGTCCAAGAGCATGGTGCCTGAACACTCAGGCTCTGGTGGAAACTCTCTTTCCAGGTTGTGTAGACTACTGATTTGTCCTAGTATCTTCATAGTGAGGAGAGAACAAGGAAGTTCTCTAGGGTCCCTTACACTTGTCAGGGATCTACCCAAATGACCTAATTACCTCCCGAAGTCCCTGCCTTCTCACACCACCACATTGGAAATTAAGATTTTACTATAGGAATTTGGGTTGAACACAAATATTTGGTCAAATGCAGACACCTATAAAATTGAGTAACTCTCTCCCACATCCGGGACAGTGCTCAGCATGTAATAGGCATTTAATAAGTCCTAGGAGAACTGAGTTGCAACTCAGTTGGGAGGGCTTTCAAGTCACCTACACAGTTTACCATGATATCTGATAACCTTGATAGGATACTCACAGAAAACATGAAGTCCTATTACAATAGATGAAGAAACACATTCTCCCCTAAGGTGTAGTGTTCAAATTTCTTCACAAGAATTCAAATTGGTTTACTTAATCGATAAGAAAGACCTGAACGCATCTTGAGCACATGCCTCAGGAGGGATTTCTAGCTAATGCAGCTTTTCCATATATTCATTATGGAAGGAAAGAGTCCTGGCACCTGTTATCATCATTTGCTAAACAAGGTGACTAACTGGCAGGCCGGTGACTGATCTGGACATCAGTGAAATTTATTTGTCCTAATAGTAGGTATATTTTTGTGAAATCATATTCAAATTTTGGACAGGTTTACAGAAATACGTATTTCAATTTCTTTTTTAAAAGTCAGAGCTCTGACACTATCAGACCACAGTCCCCTATGGCCTAACTCTTGAAGACTTCAGCCACCATCTACTACCACCACCTTGGGTGACTTCCTTACCAGACTCTTATACTATCTGCCTGGCCCGTGTTGGCAGAAAAATTTCTGACTCTGAGCTATAAACAAGTAACAAATATAGATCTGTCTTGTGTTCTCTAAAGGTCATATTCAACATAAAGAAAATCTTAGCGGGGAAAAAAAAAATGGAAAGACTTTTTTGCCTACTACAATCTAGTGAGAAACTAATAACCCCACTAAAAATGTTAACGGTTGCTAAAGACTTGGGGGAGGAGAGTGGTAACATTAAGACCTGAAACCCAAAAGGACAAAGTTGGTCTTAGTGCTGAGGAGAAGCAAAAATACCAGCAGAAGGAGCTCAGGCCAACCTGTATGTGGATGAGACTATTCTGGTCCAGAGAACAGGCTTGAGGTGAAAGTAAACCACTCCAGATAAGAAACAACATGTTTATGGTTCTGAGATACAGTCCACGAGCATATGGCTTTATAATACTGCAACAAAAAATCCTATCAGCCTTACAGAGACCCTTGAAGTCAACTTGGTGCTGATTTATGAGACTCTATATTAAAAACTAGCCCAGCAGAGACCACTCACAGATGCAAGCAGGCATACAACATGCTATGGAAAAGATCACGTTAATTAAAACAATCTCTAGCAAGACGAAGGAGTCTTATTCACTAGAAAACAAGGTAGACTTGTCTCAGGGCAATTAGGCAAATCAGGACAATGAAGAGAAAAAGATCAGAGAGAAAGCCTTTTCATAGCTTGAAATTTGACACGCCTACAAGATGTGATAGCCCGCAGCAGCAGTGACAGCAAACCAAATCAGTTTCCATGACTTGTAAATCCTGTTTAAATTCCAAGGCACAAATAACATATGAAATAGTTTCATTGTTGGTCCAAAAGAGCACAGTTAAAAAAAAAAACCTTGGCGATCACCTAGATTAAAAATCCTCATTATACAAATAAAGTTGAGGCCCAAAGCGTAGCTGCCTGACTCTCTACATAGCTGTTTAATGTAGTTAAGACCAAAACTGCCTTCCCTACCTCCTACCACTGCTGTGTTCCAACATTCTGAAATGATGCATAGCATGTCACTCACAGAAACAGAAAATTTTATGTTTTGAATAAAAAAATATTTCTTTAGAGAAGGAAATATAAAAGAAGGTAAAAAAAGGAAGTAGAATGGGCTTATTCTCTTTATTATTGATAAGAAAAATTCATTTGAAAAATGCATATCATTTGTCATTCTCATCTTCCACTGTGCTATTCTCTACCTCAGAGTAAAAAAATGTTTTAAATATTTAACAAATGAAGCAAATTATTCAAAAATAGCTGAATCTCGTATTGCCTAAAAGCATTCATTTTTTGAACATTTCTTTGTTTCCAGTATAAATCCCAAGAAGATAAAATAGCAGACAGTATTGGGCATGAAAAAAAATCCCTACCTTTATTTGCAGGCCTGAATTTGACTCAAAAAATAGTTAATTATTAAGCTAGTTTCATTTTTAAAAGCAAGTGTAATCATTCCTCTTTATTCCTAATATATGCCTTACATAGGGGTAGAGATGTCATTCTATTTGAAGAACTGTTTGCTTGAGTTCAGAATTACCCCAGGGCAATGTATTATTGATAAATCCATTTTCTTATACAATCGCTTCACATTTACCACATTTCACAGGATTCCAACTGTAACCTTCACATGATTTTCCTAGGTAAGGATACCGCAGTCCATATTGCCCAGTAAAAGTAACCTTATTCTGATGGTTTAGCTTTTGTATTCAAAGCCCCAAAGTAATTGGACAAGACTTTCTCACAGAAAACACACAATTGAGGTTACTTGTAGCTATAAGGCCTGCAACATTTTAAGACTCCTATGCTTATCTGCATACATTTGCATTTATTTAAAGCACCTCCATTCAGAAGTATAAAAGATCCACTTCATAGAGACGAATATGGAGGGTATGACTGAGCAACAATACAAGGACTTACTTAAGCATTATTGGTCTCCACATTCATTTATTTTCAGATGACAGAGGGGTCAGCTAATACACTTTAGTAAAGCTGTAGTGTGCTTTTTTTCATCCATTTTTATTGTTGAGGACTGGTTGGTTGGTTTTAGCTTTATACTTTTGTGTTCTGTGTGCATTTGGGGGTTATTTGCTCAGTGGGAGAAAAAAGAAAGCCCATGCTAGCTAACATGAGGTGAGAAAAATGCATGGTGTACTGAAGCAGGATACTCAGGAATCTCTCAAGTGTTTGAATAAACACATAGCACACCAATTAAAAAAAAAAAAGAGCGGGTTTAGCAAAAAGACAAACATAGTCTTCTGGGGCCATCCAATAGGCAGGCAAGTCCTTGTGCATTCCTGGAGCTTGGTACTGCACTAACACTTCCTATTAGCCTAATGGTCCCTGAGCCCCATCCTTTGTCTGCTGATTAACTGCTCTGTTCATTGACCAAACCACTAATTGCATGTTCCTTATAGTTACCCTACATTACTGTAAGAATTAATGAGACACAATTACAGCTCCCAGAAATCTCAGGCCTTGCCAACTGCACAGCACTCCAAATGAATTAGAACTCTCAAAGAGAAAAGAGGAAAAAAACTAGTCAATTGTTCACAGGAAGCAGAATGGTTTTTTTGTAAAAATTTTTGTATTTATTTGAAGTTATTTCATAATTAGGCATGGGGGCTGAAGGTAAAAGAAGAGAAAGAATGGATGAAGGACTTGAGAACTCAGCTTTGACTAAGAAACCCTAGTAGACTCCCAGAAATATATAACTCAGATAAAAGAAAAACTTAGGAAGCAGAAAGAAGGCCAAATCAGTGCTATGAATGAACATAAAATCAACAACAAGTAAGCTGTTTAAAGAGAGCATTGTTACACAGAAATATACTGCAAGGACACCCTTTAGTCTTAGCCTTCCACATAATGGTATAACGCGCAACATAAGCAAAATTCTCAGTTGTATTTACTCAACTTATGGTACCTGATGTTCATTAGAACCTATTACTTACTCATTTGCCAAGACTTGTGGAAGAATTGAAAATAGTCAACAAGAGGGTAGCTTTTTAAATATATAGTGAGGGGAAAGGAACAATTTTCCCTCTCCCAATTCTTTCAAATAAAAAAAAAGTTGATTTTGATTGCGGAAATAATTCCAGAACACTTTAAATTGGAATTATTCCAAAACTCTTTGTTGGGTTTGCTGATTATATGCAGCATACATTCTCATGTGTTTCTAGTAAGGTCACTTCATTACCGGTCTAATACATCTCAATTAAAAATTATGTATTTACATACATATATATGCATAAATAAAAGAAGAGAAAGAAGAGAGAGAATAAATCACGAGATGGACAGTTCTCAATAACTGAACAGACTAAACTTCAAACCTCAACTAAATAAAGAATTGTGTTTTGTATATTAATGTAGCATGAAGGGAGGCATGAAAAAAATCTAACGTTTACAGATACAAATCTAAAGAGATCTCTATACATACATATAAATGAAACATTTCCAAGTCTATGCAAGAGTAACTGAAGGTAAGAAAGACCTTGGAAATCTGCCATGGAGGTGACCAAGTATTTGTGGACGTTTAAACACTCCAGAGCAACAGAAAATCATAGCTTTATACATGCTAAGCTTCATAATATTTGTCAGAAGACAGATGAGAAAGTTTCTTTCTCTGTGTTTCAATTTAAATTCTTGATATAGAAAGTAAAAAGGAGGACCAGAGAGAGTGATATCCAGGCACTCCTCAAACAGATGATGCTGGAGCTCTCAGAGGAGAGTATCTCTCCATGAATCCTATCCATTCCACCCAGCCTGTGCCTAGCCTTCATATCTCTTACCTCCCAGTGGAATTCTCTCACTCTCCCCACCTCTCGAATTCATCCAAACTTCAAGGCCAGCTCCTTTACATACCTCTCTCCCAACCCCAACCTCCCATCAAAGTAGATTTGTCTCCCTTCTGACATCCCAAGGTACATATTGCCTGTACCAACTTGTACCAAACATTTGTCACTTAATCAAATTCAGCATCAACTTCTCTGAAAATAAATGCCTAAGTCTCTAGATTGCACATTCCTTGAGGAAAGGTGAGGTAATTTCCACTCCCTGTACTGTTGCTCTCTGTCCCTGGGCACTTAGTGGGCAAAGTCTTCTTACATTGTTGAAGTTTAATAATCTTAGAAATAAATGAATCCATGAACAAAAGAATCAATACCAAAAAAGGCAATTAGAGTGAAAACGTAGATAAGAAACATAAATGATTTAACATGCTAAGTGGGTTATGTAGAGAAATTTGCCCAGTGTTAGAATATAGACACAGTACAGGAGCCAATGTCTTTGCAGGGTCCCCTTTATTAGGATGTACTTCAGGAGGAAGCAGTTTTTGAATGACTTTGAGAGAGGAAAGGTCTCCCACTGGAACTCTGGAATTTCCAGGACCTGCTATGAAGAGGAAATGACCAGTGAATGGGTTTCCTGGGCAATTATTTAATAGAATTGCTGGGAAGTGATATGTAAAATCTGACGTAGAGATTCAGAGCACAGAATTTGGATAATGGTATGGAAATGGAGGGGGTAGTGTTCAGTGCAAACATCCAAGGAGAACGAACAAGGTGTTGTTAGTGAAGTAGCAATAGCAAGGTGAGCCCAAAGTATGTAGAGTCCTTAAATGTACACAACTTAGTGGGGAAATTATATTGTGATTATAGAGAAGTATACACTTACAAAGGAACTGAATATGAGCACAAGAGAGGTAGAATAAGGTCTTTTGGGCAACATTTTTGGAGGGACTTTTACTAGATTCAATTAGCTTTCAAACAGCTATACCTAATGGTTATCAATCCCAGAAATAAATTAAGAAACTAAAGTACAAGCTAGCTAAGATGACAGCCTACCTCAATTTTTTCTTAAAATAGTAATATGCAAATAGCTTTTCAAACATGACAAGAAATAATAAACTTAGTCTTAAAAAATAAAGGAATCCCAATGAAGGAAAAGAAAAATACATTTATTATTTCTTGTCAAGCACACTGAAAAGCACAGTGGTTAGTGATGAAGAGATACAGAAAGGATAAGAACTTTTGAAGAGAGAATTAAATTAACTTCATACATTCAGATTTATTTTTTGTATAGTATAGATTGCTAGACTAAATTTTCACTTTACACCCAGATGTTTAACATAATGTTGATACCATCACAATTGGGAGTTCATAATTTAGGAATGTTATTTTGGTATCATATAAATTGTCAGATAATTTAAACTTTATCAAGTTATTATTTTCAGCTACACTCACCAGCTACAGGAATCAACAAAACAGTGTCAAAGAAAACCCATAACAAGACTAATTACATCCCTTTGTTATTTTAAGAAGTTAATTTTAGAGGACAACTAACTTTGGATTTTAAATTTTTTATTTAATATAATTAACTATGAAATTATTTTTAAACAAGCAAGGAAGTACTTTTACTTCATAAATTGCATTCATAAAAACATTGTTTTAATTATAAACAAGAATATTATATGGTCAACTAAGAGTAATGTTATACTATATTTATGTAAGTCACTATAAAAATACATTAAGCTCAAAAAACAATAAGGAATTTTCTTCACCCATCAAAGCGAATTTAGAAGTTGGACAATAACCAGGGTAGACTTACAGGTGGCAAACAGACACTAAATTGCTACAAGGCTTTTGAAGAGTAATTTGTCACTAGCTATTAACATTGAAAACATATATAGTCTTTAACTCAGTATTTCCACTTAAGGAATTTTTCCTAAGGAAATGTTCATATAAGTGTACATTCTTTTCAGGATTATTCTAAGAGTGAACAATTTAGAAATAGTTATTCAAGAATAAGAAATTGGTTTCTTGGCAATTTTGTAAAACAAATAATGACAAACAATATTTTTAATAAATTTATTATCTATAAAGATTTAATAAAATATGTACTAAGTATCATAAGTGCAAAGGATATATTTATGAATAGTAATATATATTTTTAACAATTGTAATTACAATAATCATTAGAACATACATGAGAAAGTTTGGAAAACATAAAAAGCTAACAGGAGCTGTCATGAAGGAGTGAGCTAACAGAGAAAAGATTACAAAACCTATTAATTTCACTGCTATGCGTTTTTCTGCTAGCTTGAATTTTTTCATAAAAAGCATGTATTATTTGTGTGATCAGAAAAAATTATTAAAATATAAAGTGTTTTAACTCTTTTGAATTTCCTTTCCACACAAGGTCAGCAATTCTATTAAGACACATGAATATTTTTTTCTTAACAGCACACTAATCAATATTACAAACACACCCATATGAACTAATCAGGCATATTGTCTTCAAACTCTAAAGAAATTAATTTTTTTTTACATCTTTTGGTGCTCAATTCCATCATACATTATATTCAAAAAAGTTCCAGGTGAGATTTGTAGATATACCAAGAAATTGGAAATAATTTTAGAATCATGTTGTTAAAATTTCTCTGGGTAACATATTCTTGAGGACTTTGTTTTTGTAGCACCATTTGTTTACATCTACATTAGTGTTCTGGAAGTATAGCCTCTCCCCTCTGAGGTGCAGTCACCTTAGTGCACCCACTACCAAAAGCAGCCACAGTCCACCATAGTCCCTTCTGCTCTCTCCCATTCTTTCTCACCATTCTTCCCTCTCACAATATGTGCCTCAGTTCTAAGGTTCGTTTTCAAGGATTGGTTTTAAAGTTTGTCTTTGCATGGAATCAACCCAAATTCCCCAGAACAGACAACTGAATCAAAAAAATGTGGTATAGGACCTCCCTGGTGGCGCAGTGGGTTGAGCAGCGCACTGTGAAGCAAACCGCAGCCACCGTAGCACGAGTTCGATCCCTGCTGCCAGCCGGAGAGGGGACCCACATGGTGAGGCAGACCTCTCCTGCCTTGCCCGCTGCTCCCCTCAGCAGTGTACTTCCATTGATCTGCCTATTCTGCAACCCGCTCTGTCTGTGGTGAATCCTCTCGTCTCCCACATCTCTAGCCTGTACCTCAGTGCTTGTGTGCATAAATAAATAAATCTTTTTTAAAAATGTGGTATATATATATATAATGAAATATTATTTAGCAATCAAAAAGATAACGTAGAGCCATTTGCAGAAATGTGGATGGACCTTGAAGGGACTATGCTAAGTGAAATAAGTCAGAAGGAAAAAGAAAAATACCAGATGGTCTCATTTATAGGAAGATTATAGAGGATCAAGGGGGAAAAAATAGCAAAACAAAAATAAACAGACAACTACAAATTAGAGTCACCTTCAGGGGAGAGGGAGGGAGTGGTGTCAAGGCTGGGACAGGAAGAACACAAGGGACTTTGGTGATAGTGCTCAACTGAATTGGTGGTGGAAACTCTATGGAGACTACATCTAGAAAAGCAAGCAAACACTGTAAATAAAGAAATATAAATAAATTTTAAAAATAAAATAAAGTTTGCTTTGACCCTTCCTATGGTTTCTCTAGATTTCACCTATAAGTTACACCATCTGGTACTTACCTTTTCCCTTTTGGCTTATTTCATTTCATTTCATTTGGCATAAGTCCCTCCAGGCCCATCCATGTTTCAGCAACATCATATGTTTATCTTTCTTGAGTACTGAGTAGTAGTCCCTTGTGCAAATGTACCACATCTTCTTGATCCACTTACTCATCTGTTTTAGGGCATTTAGTTTGTTTCCCTATCTTGGCTATTGTAAATAGTTTGATATAAGCAAAAGAATGCAATTTTCCTTGTAATTAGTGTTTTTTTAGTGTTGAGATAGACACCTAGAAGTGGAAATAATGGGTTGCATAGTAGAACCATTTTTAATCTTTTGAGAAACCTCCAGAACATTTCCATCAGGGCGACACAGACCTACATTCCCACCAAGCATAAGTCCCTTTTTCCATCTACATTTCACAATGTAGTTGAAGGTTAATAGAAAAACATTGTTTTTATTTCATCTATGACACACAGGCATGATCATCATGTAGTAACTAATACCAAAAATTGACAATAAATTCATGAAAGGAAAATTTTAATCTTAGAACAAGTTCATCTATTCTACTATTTTCCAGGCGATATGAAAAAATGACTGCCATTATTCAACTACCCTGGTGAAATACATCAATTTCATTTAAGGAAACAGAAACTATACTCTAAGGCCTATGTTGTGCACAATTTATGTTTATTTTCTTTCTAAACTAATAATAATTTTTGCATATAATTCTAGGCTTGAAATTTTAAATCTACTTTAACTATTTACTATAGCTTATGAGATTTTTAAAATTGCATTCCAGTTTTTATTACATCCATTTTTTTGAGCACCAACAATATGCAAGTTACTGTGTGCTAAATAATAATGAGAATTATTCACCTTTATGGAGTTTGGGATTTTAATGTATTAGTTCTCAAATCTGAGATTTTTTTTTTTTTAACCAATGTGGTCTACACAAAATCCTTTTTTCACTTCAACAAAACTCTCTCTTACCTAATTCCCTTATCACAGCAATTAGCAGTGGAGAGAAAATATACTTCACTTTTTCATTATGTTATTTTGGATAAAAGTTTAAGTATTGGAGCCTCCCTGTTGGTCGAGAGGTTAAGTCTCAGGCTATCACGATAAGGCCTGAGTTCGATCCCTGGCCAGGGAGCTGGCCCACATGGCACAGCAGACCTCTCCTGTCTCACCCCCTGCTCGCCTCAGCAGGATTTCAGTTGATCTGCCTGTTCTGCTTCCTGCTGTGTCTCTGGTGAATCCTTTCACCCCCTGCCTCTGACCTGTACCCCAGCTCTTGTGTGAATAAATAAAATCTTTTTTTAAAAAATTATGCTTCTACTTAAACTATGGCTGGTCATACTCAGTAATCTCTGTTATAGCAACTTTTCAAAGAAGGGTTAAAACCCTGATCTAGGAATAATTACCTTTGTACATTAAGTCAAAGACTGTTAAAAACAAGGTTTTTCTCATTTCTATTGGCAGGTAACAGGTTTCTTCTTGTAGTAGGAGATAAAATCATGAGTTTGAAATGAGTATTAGCTATTTCTACTTCTTCAGGAAGTTCTCACTTTTTGGCTCTTGTATTCAAGAAAAATGTGTTTTAATTTCTGCCATTTCATGCTAGAATAATGGTACTCTAATAGTAAATTTTTAATATATTTATACCTTTTAACTGTAAGCTAATCCATGTGAAATTAAAAATATTTTCTGAACAGTATCTCTTTGTACATAAAAGTGAAGATGAAATTTAAGACACTGAAAAATGCCAGGAAAAATAAGAAAAGTATGAAATAGTTTTGTATTCTTATTTTGGGGGAGCAAGGCCTATGTCCACAATCATTATATTATTTAAAGTTATATATCTTTATGATATGCTTTCTTATTTTACAATTTTTTAAAGATGTGAGGCAGAAGGAAAGAGCTAAATAAGCACTATCTCACAGAGCTAGGAAAATTGGAGTTGGAATGCAATCATGTCTCTTGAGTCATAATCTATTATAGTCAAAACTTTGTTCTATTAATTATCTTTCTACTTACAAATGAAATATAATATTTTTCTACCTTAAAAATCTAGATTATTAACTTACTTCTCAACATGCACATTACAAGTACTGGGAAACCTCAATTACTAAAATGAACAATTCTAGCAGCTTTCCCTTTAAATTTTAACAGGCCATATTAAAATATACTGTGAAGTCAATGATCGTATCTTGGACCTATAACTCCAGCACACTACTCAACAAATGATGGTATCCTTGAAACTGGAAGGATGTCAGAAAATAATTTATTGGTAGTTCCCTGACAGATATTTCCTCCAGGTAAATCTTGGCCTTGCTGACTCTACCCTCAGTTGCTCTGAGCCTTTCCTTCTAGAGAGATCTGCTAGTAGCAAGGAACACAAATAATCTGAGTCCCAGTGATCTGTGATGATAAAATGTTATGCAAAAGTCACTACCAGATGTTACAAACTGTAAAAAAAAAAATTAAAAGACTGCAGTCCTCCAGCCTCAAAAGGCCTCTAACAATGTTGGAAACTCACTCTGAATAAGTGTCTTATTTCATGGAATCTAGAGCCATCACTCCAACCAACATCTTATCTCCATCCTTAGCCATTTGCCAAAATGCAAGAAACTCCGGTCAGCAATATCCCCACATATTATCATCCCCCAACTATGTTTCTTTCCACCTACCCCTACTCTCCAACTTCTGCTAATCTCTTTTCCCATAGGGTCCATGATATTCTCTGGCCCCTTGCCTTCATTGTAAATAAACTACCCATGCCATCAACCTCTTGCATCTTCATTGGTCCTTCCAAGTTGGTAGGGTCTGACTACATCGCATAATTCCTTTTCTTCACAGACATCTACCAATAAAACAATCAAAATCATCATAATTCACCCGCCTACCCCCTACCTTCTCTCAGTCTCTCTCTCTCTCTCTCTCTGTGTCTGTCTGTCTGTCTCTCTCTCTCTCTCTTTCTCTCCCTCTCATTTATTAAAGATACTGGGTACATGGCATTAATGTCCTGTCACGAAAACTCTCACTTCTGTCATATAAAGAAGACATTAGGGTCTCCCTGGTGGTGCAGGGGTTAAAGTCTCAGTGCTATCAAGCTATCCCAGCCACTGCACATGAGCTTAATCCAAGGCCAGGGAGCTAATCCACATGGCACAGCAGACCTCCCCTGTCTTGTTTGCTGCCCCCCTCAGCAGTGTATTTAAGTAGACCCGCCTATTCTGCTCCACACTTGGTCTTTGGTGAATCCCCTCATTCTCCTCACACCTCTGGCCTATACCCCAGGTCCTGTATTCATAAATAAATAAAAATAAATCTTTTTTTAAAAAAGGCAGTAGGTAAACAAAAAGCACATCACTAATGATCAGAGGATTCAAACAGGTCTAAATAAACTTCAGGGAGGAGCAAGTCCTTCACAAGTAAGCTCAGAAGCTGCCTCTATACTTGGGACTGGGTCATAGACATATCTGAGCCTATCATAAATGGAAATACTTTACCAGGATTAGAGGAAGGAAACACCAACATTATTAAAAAATAAATGGAGTTGGTATGATAAACTCTGGAAAAATCCCAAATACAAAATAAATCTGTTGGTCTAGCAATTTCTACCCTACAGGAATGTAGCTGAATAAATGGTTGTAGGAGTATAACTGAAAATTAGACAGAGATCTTATTCAGGGCTTAAATTCCAGGGGATTGCTGCTACTGAATTTTGAAATAAAGTGAAATTAACTGAAGCTAGAACCCAACTTCCTGCCAGCCCCAATCCTGATCATATCAGCAAGATAATCTCCTCTATGGTGACAAGTTGTGCTGTGACCTGACAGGCAAAGAGAAATCTCTATATCATTTCAAACCACAGAATAACTAAAATTGAATAAAGCTGTGACTAATCCCCAAATCAACTTCACTTAAATGAATCAGAATGGTCACACCTAACTGCCTTACAGAGGAAATGAAACAAATGCCTTTTCTGGGAAAAATAAAGCAAAAACTGTCTAGTTCAGTCTCCATCGATCCTATTTTTAAATGTCCAGCACACATTTAAATTTTTAAGAAATGGTGGATTTCAGTACTCATGACCATGCCATTCCTTTCCGTGGCCAACACCCAAATGCATTCCATATAGCCCTCATAGGTGCACTGGTCTGTGTTCTTAGCTACAATCTGCAGCTTGGACAGGAAGTCCTCTAAGTCCAGCACCTCACATTTATCTCATCACACTTGGGGATTCCCAGAACCTTGAGCACCTTGGTGTTGGTGGGGTTTGGTTCAGGACCTTCATCACATCCCCACACTGCCTGAATAAGATCTTGCCATTCCCTGTTCCCTCAAACACCTGGAAGGCCTCCTTGAACCCTGTGGTCTGGTCCTCAGTGAAGTCACACATCTTGACTGCTCAGCTCTGTGACACTTTATCCTGCAGTAATGGCTGCAATTCTTGATACCCATTTATACATTTTTAACTGAATTATTTGTTTGTTTTGCTGTTAAGTTCTGTCAGTTGATATACTTTGGATATTAAACCTGTTATAGATATATGATTTGCAAAAAATGGGCAGAAGAACTTAAAAGACACTTCTCCAAAGAGGACATATACATGGCCAACAGGCACATGAGAAAATGCTCAACATCCCTCATAATCAGGGAAATGCAAAAAAATACCACAATGAGGTACCACCTTACACCGGTAAGAATGGCACATATAAAAAAACAACAACAGCAATAAATGCTGGCAAGGATGTGGAGAAAAAGGAACCCCAGTATACTGCTGGTGGGAATGCAAGTTAATCCAACCACTATGGAAGGCCGTATGGAAGTTCCTCAGTCTACTAGAGATGGAACTACCTTATGTTCCAGCAAACCCACTCCTAGGGATCTACCCAAAGGACACAAAAACACCAGTCCAAAAGAACACCTGTAACCCTATGTCTATTGCAGCACTATTTATAATTGGTAAGACCTAGAAACAAACCAAATGCCCAAAAGTAGATGACTGGATCAAGAAGATGTGGTACATATGCAAATGGAATACTATTCTGCAATCAAAATAATACATTAGGGCCATTTATAGAAACATAGATGGAGCTAGAAGGAATTATACTCAGTGAAACAAGTCAGAAGGCAAGAGAAAAAGATCGAATGGTTACACTTTTGGGAGGAATATGAAAGAGCAACAACTACAAAAAAGAAAAAAAAAAAGAAGAGTAAGCTCACGGAAATGGGCAATTACAACCAAAAGCAAACAAACAAAAAAACTCAACAAGACCAAAAGGTCAAAGATAAACTAAAGGGACTATGGGCAGTGGGGGAGGGAGGGAAGAGCAAAGATGGGGATGAGGGCAGAAGGAGCACAAGGGACTGAAATGATGGCACACGGGTGAAATGGTGGTGGGAACTCCCTGGGGAATACAAATGATGTCAAATATAATTAATCTAATTTAAAAAAACTTACAAAAGGGCCTCCCTAGTGGTGCAGTGGGTTAAGCAACGCACTATGAAGCAAACTGCAGCCACTGCAGCACGAGTTGGATCCCTGCTGCCAGCCAGGGAGGGGACCCACATGGCTGGCAGACCTCTCCTGCTGTGCCCACTGCTCCCCTCAGCAGTGTACTTCAGTCCATCTGCCTGTTCTGCTCCCTGCTCTCTGTGGTGAATCCTCTCACCCTCCACACCTCTGGCCTGTACCCCAGTGCTTGTATGCATAAATAAATAAATCTTTAAAAATAAAACCTTACAAAAAATTGTAATAAATAAAAAAGATATATGATTTGTAAATATTTTTCCTATTCCATAGATTGTTCTCTCACTTCACTGATTATTTCTTTTGCTGTGCCTAAGCATTTTAGTTCGATGTAGTCTGACTTGTTTTTCATTTTGTTGCTGTGTTTTAGGTATCATCAAAAAAATCATTGTTAAGACCCCTGTCAAGGAGTTTTCTTCCAGGAGTTTCATGATTACATTTTAGTCTTTGTACATGATACTTAAGTCATTAACTTTGAGTTACTCTTTGTACGTGGTGTAAGATAGGAATCTAGTTTAATCCTTTTACATGTGGCTATCCAATTTTCCAAATACTACTTATTGAACAGATTATCTTTTGTCCATTGAGTATTCTTGGATATTTTGTCAAATATTAATTGACCTTATCTGCTTGAACTTATTTTTGGGCTCTCAATTCTGTTCCATTGAGATATTTGTCTGTTTTTAAGTCACTGTCATACAGTTTTGATTACTACAGCATTCCAATATAGTTCAGAAGTATTTACATTGTTCTTTCTCAGGATTGTTTTAGCAATTTGGTGTCTTTATTGACTCCACATAAATTTTAAGATTATTTTTCCTTCATCTATAAAAAAGTTCCACAAGAATCTTAATAAGGGTTGCATTGAATCTGTAGATAATTTTTGGTAGTATAGACATCTTAACATTAATTCATCTAACCTATTAACATGGGAAACCTTTTAATCTCTTTGTGCACTTTTTGATGTCTTTCATCTGTGTCTTTTTAAAATATTAAATTATTCCATATAGTAGTTTCTTTTAATCATGCTCAGTTCCTTATTTTTACCTCACTTCCTTCCACTGAGTCTTTCACCATCAATTTCAAACATTCTTAAGATAAGTCTATCATTAAAAAAAAAAAGATATCCTGACCCTGTTTCTCCTCCTATAAACTCTTCTTTATTAATATAAATTTTTTTAATTTACATATATTTGCTATCACTTGTAATCCCCATGTATTCCCCATCACTATATCACCAGTGCACCATCACCTCAGTCCCCCGTGCTCCGGTCTGCCCTCAACCCTTCCCTTCTTTCCTCCCCACCAAGTGTTCCCAGTTTGTCCTTGTCTTTTCATTTTTGGTTTTTGTGTTTTTATTGTTATTATTATTGTTCTTATTCCTTTCCTTGATCCTTATTTGGTTCCCTTATATTCCTCCTAGGGGAGGAAC
>JAGFMF010011673.1:5583833-5594805 GCA_019455555.1 Galemys pyrenaicus
ATGTGCCATTCTCACTGGGGTGAGGTGGTATCTCATAGTGGTTTTGATTTGCATTTCTCTGATGACAAGAAAAGCTGAGCATTTTTTCATATGCCTGTTGGCCATTTGCATGTCCTCTTTGGAGAATTGCCTTTTTAGCTCTTCTGCCCATTTTTTAAAAAGATTTATTTATTTATGCATACAAGCACTGGGGTACAGGCCAGAGGTGTGGAGGGTGAGAGGATTCACCACAGAGAGCAGGGAGCAGAACAGGCAGATGGACTGAAGTACACTGCTGAGGGGAGCAGTGGGCACAGCAGGAGAGGTCTGCCGCGCCATGTGGGTCCCCTCCCTGGCTGGCAGCAGGGATCCAACTCGTGCTGCAGTGGCTGCAGTTTGCTTCATAGTGCGTTGCTTAACCCACTGCGCCACCAGGGAGGCCCGCTTTTGCCCAATTTTTGACTGGGTTGTTCACTTTGTTTTTGTTTAGTCTGGTTAATTCTTTGTGGATCTGTGTGATAAATCCCTTGTCAGTAATGTATAACCTCTTCTTATCATTTCTTATAATCAAGTTCTGCAAAAGAACATCTACACATATTGCATTTATCTGCTTCAAATCCTGTGTCCAACATGGCATGTCCAATGTGATATCTCCCTGTACCATTCCAACTACTCTGGTGAATATTGCTAATGGTATATTGTGAAATTGAATTAATATTTTGCAGTATCATCCTAACCTTTCAACAGTAGTTAACCCTATTGGCACTCTTTTCTAGAATTTTCTCCTCCTTTATTTCTTCTAATTGTCCTTTTCTATCTCTGATCATTCTTTTTCAGTTTCCTTTAAACATTTACTTTTCTTTGTATTATCTTTTTCCTCCCTTAGTGTTATATGTCTGGGAGTACATTGTCTGCTCTAAGATTTTGACAGTGTTAGTAATTAAATATTATGTATTATTTGTCTACAGATGAGTATTTAAAAATAGTAATGAGTATAATGTTAGAAAATGAAAATCACTTTACTACTGTGAATATCAGTGATTAAATCACAGAGGACAATGACTTATCTCATTTTGAACGCGAAAATTCTCTAAATTTGGAAGAGGAAGAAAAGCAAAAAAATATCTTTACATCTATTTTTATTCTATAACATATTTTGCTCACTGCTATAATTTTAACAGAAATTATATTCCCTGTTTAAATTTAATCATTTTTCCTACTGCCAGCTAAATATTACTGTTCACTTACTATGTTTCAGAGACCCTGTGAAAATAACATTGGAATTTATTCAATTCTTTTGTTGTTTGTAACATTGTATTAAAATATTGGTCTACATATCCTATTACTACCTAAAAAGAGATTCACTCCTACTTACTGTTTTGCTACTTGTTTTATAAACTGCATCTATATATAAGAATATATTTTTTCACTTATCTAGTGTCAAAAAAAAAAAAGGCTGTAAAACAATGACCAAACATCAGTGGCCTACAATAATAAACATTCAATTTTTGGTCACAAGTCTACATGTTGTCTTTTCAAAAAGTCCTAAGATTTTGCATCTGTACTGAACAGACTTTTTTCCTTGTCAGTGTTCTCTAAATAGTAATTATTAACATTGTCATTATGCCATGTTATATAAGAGACTTAGGCATTCTTAGATTTTGGTATTTGCAGTGGGGACTTGGACCCAATCTCCTGCAGATACCAAGAGGCACATGCACACACACACACACACACAATTTTTAATAACATAAAAATAGATATAAGTATTTCTGTGTTTTGTATGTGTACTGTATAAAAGACCACACATATACATCTATGTTATTTACATAAAGTTTTACTTCTTTATAAAAGTGGTAAACAATTACTACATTTTAAGAACTTATGTATTTTTTACTGGACTCAGGTGCTTTATATTTACTAAAACAAAGTAAATTCGCTTCAGTTTAAAGTCATTTTCAATGATATATGATAACATTACTCAATTTTTCCAAAAAATTTCAGAATATATTCTGAAATGTATTCAGAAAAATATCAGTATGGGTCTTCTGTAACTGTATTTTTCTATATAAAAGTGACTATGCTTACCTCCATCCCCTTTTGACTTAGAATTTCTACCCATATTTGTCCCTTATTTGATATAATGTCAAAGGATTGGGGACACTGGATGAGATCTTTAAGAAAAACATCTTGAAAATGGGTGCAAAAGTTGCATCTGTAAGCTCACCCCCACACTCTTCTAAAACACCCATCATTTGTCACATAGATAGGGACTGGGAAGGGGGGTTCTAACCTGAGGACAGTTACTCAAACATGAATAAGGATATAACTGGCATAAAAATTCGAGAAAAGTTTTATAGATGAACCTGGAGTCTCACATCACACATTCCCAGGGGCAAATGCCCATTAGGGCATTATTAAACCAATAAATTCTCCAAAGACTCAGTAAAGCAGTGACTCACTCCTCCCAACTAGCTGGGAGGTCCTACTTACTGTAATATTTCTCCCACACAAGCCCTTCTCCACTGCCTCCAAACAAGTCCTGACTGGGCCTCAATGCCTCTCACCTTCATTTCTGCAAGTCTTAATATTAGTTCTGTTCTCACTCACATTAAACCATATTGCTGGTCACATCCCCCTCCTGCCTAATTCTCTACAGCGGCTCCAAGTGCCTCCTTAATAAAAGGTAAGTCACTTCACCACCCAGTACCTCCCTTCATATTGTGTCCAAGCTCAAGGGCCCTTCTTGCTTCCGTGCTTTGTTCATACTGTTCCCTCATCTTGAATTGCCCTTCCCTACTCACCATGCCTGGCGATACTATTTCTCTTTTAAGATAAAACCCAAGAGATTCTTTCCTCAGGAAACTTTCAAGGATTACTCCCCCTCCACTAAATTCTACCTCTCCACTAGCACATCACACACTCAGATACCTGTAGGACCCCAGTGTACTTGTTTATTCCAAGGAAACCTCTCTCAACCTGGCAGCACCTAAGAGCAGAAACATGTCTTACACGTATTGTAACCTTAGTATCTGATACACTGTCAGCCATCTAAGAATTTACTGTGTTGACTAAATAGATGAATCCTTAGGACTATAACTATACCTAGATGCCTAGCCATTTTTTGAATAAACTAATATTCCCTCATTGATCAAAAGAATTCAATTAAAATCAATCAATACAGTCAACATAAGACTTTCCTAGAAGAAATTTAACAGATGCTGCTTACCACAAGTTTCAATAATACATGGTTATTTAATATAACCAAGTAAAGACATTATTAACTGAATACCTGTTGGTAAACAAATCTATAAAGTACTTTAGTATTATCTCAGAGACTAGGAAAATTCCTATTTTCTGTAGTAGTATGTAAAAATCCATAAATTTAATGTATTTTAAAAGGGAAAAATAAACACTACAACCATGTTTGTCATTTAAAAAAAAAATCTCTTTCTTATTGAAAATTGTAGTTTTCCAGAATACAAGTGTGAGACCTCATTATAGGTTCAAACCTGAAACTGTTGCAAACCTTGCTAGTTTGGGTGTCCCGGAGAGCAGAAGCTGAGACAAAGACTTTTGTGCAGGTAGTTTAATTGAGGTAATCCCAGAGGACAGAAGGGAAAAATTAGGGAGGATGAAACATAGCTGAAAGGACAGCAGCTGTAGGGATGTGTAAGTGAATTGGCCACTGCTGCAGGCAACTGGTGCTGAATACTGCCAGGACCATCCGAGGAGCTTAATTTAGATTCAAGTCAGAACTATCTACCTCTGGGAGGTCAGGAGAATTTATTCATTGGCTTTTGCTCCTGTCGGTCAAGGGTGACCCCTCAGGCAATCGTCCCCACTAACTCCTCCCCATTCCAACAAACACTGGGAACTTCCTGGTTGCTAATGCCCAATGTGAGCCAGTTCCCATGGTGGGGTATCCTACCCCGTGTAGTTCCAAGACTTTGTCAACTTCTGGGATTATAAAATCCCACCCGATTAGAGCCTGCATAGAACACACCCCTGAGAAAGAATATTAAAAGAAGAGTGAAATAGTAGTGTTCTGACACACTCAGGATCTATGTCCCCGCCTCACCCCACTTCTAATGTATTCAGTGTTATAATGTTCATGTTTATTATTTAAAAGATTGCTTAATATTATATGTAGATATACAGAAACCTACTGTAAGATTTCCTGTTATATCTGCTCATCTCTAAATTACAATCCTTCAGTAACCCACATAAGAAATATAATGGAATATGCATTCATTTACTCATTCAACCGGTGTTTATTGTACATCAGGTATGTGCCTGTTCATGTTCTACCTGCAAATTAATATAGACAGACAAGGCATAATAGCCACCCTCACAACCCAGGACAGGAAGTGGGCAAAAGCTCTGCCATTTTGAAATGCTGTGGCAAAAGATAAATGCAACCACCACAGTTATCAAGTACTGAGGAAGCACTGTGTAGTAGGAGATGTGTAGTAGGAGAAATGGGACTCAATAAACAATTGCAAAAGGGGATAATCCCTGAGCCTAAATTTGGAGGATAAATATAAGTTAGCCAGGCTGACAAAGAGAAGAAATGAGTTTCAGACAGGAGGCACATTGTAAACTAAGGCACAGAAGCAGGAGAGAAAGCGTTGATCTGGGGCCTCCCTGGTGGCATAGTGGGTTAAGCAACGCACTATGAAGCAAACTGCAGCCACTGCAGCACGAGTTCCATTCTTGCCTCCGGCCAGGGAGGGGACCCAATGGCTTGGCAGACCTCTCCTGCTGTGCCCGCTGCTCCCCTCAGCAGTGTACTTCTGTTGATCTGCCTGTTCTGCTCTCTGCTCTCTGTGGTGAATCCTCTCACCCCCCCACACCTCTGGCTGTGCCCCAGTGCTTGTATGCATAAATAAATAAATCTTTAAAAAAAAAAGAAAGTGTTGATCTGGTCTGGAAGCTGACAAGCATTCCAGACAGATAAGCAGCCAGAGATTCTACAAAAGACATGAACCTGGTGAATATGAGGACTCCAAAGACCAATGACTCCTCGGCTGCCAGTGTCGTTCAGTTGAGATTGCAACCACGTCCTCAGTCCAAGTGAGAAATGGCCAGGCCACCAGGACTGGGACTGCGTTGTGGATCTGAGAGATTTGGAAAGTGAAATTCACAGGAATTTATTGAAACTTGGATCAGGAACATGAATGAGACTGCATGACTATCTGGGACCACACACAGAGAAATACTGGCCAAATTTTTCCCACTGTCACCTCTTACTTACAGTTCACTTCATGACTGTGCAAAAACAGGCATTCAATAGAAACTATACTTCAAATTTTGAATGTTGATGTTTTTCCTGGACTATCCATATGTGGCAGAAGAATCTTATGGGCATCGGCAGCAAGCCACAATTCCCAGGGTACATGGCCACAGGGTAAACAATGAATAATCTAAATGGTATTTTTCACTTCAGTATTCTATAAATTACATGATAAATCCAACACTTTATTATAAAATAGCCCTTATATTAGATGATTTTACTCAACCATACGCTAATGCATCTATTCTGAGAGCACTAGTTGGGCTAGACTAAGCTACAATGTTTAGTAGGTTAAATGCATTTTGACTTATCATATTTTCAGTTTACAATATGGATGTTAAGTGGCTAAGAATCTAACCAAAATGGAACATCTGAATGGCTAGATTATGGACGGCAGTGTGTTTTGTGTGTATAAATACATATGCATTTGTGTTTATTCGGTTTTTACAATGTTATATATAAATATTTATAAATACTCTATAAAGAATGCATTTTTTATTCTATAGAATAAATTAAAATAAAAGCTCTTTAAAATGCATCATTGATTTACTCCAGATCACATAAGAAACAAGGCTCTGAGAGGCTCCATAATGCATACAGTGTCACGTAAAATAAGGTGAGCAAAAAAGTCAGGACTGAAATCTTTGATCTCTAATCCCTACTAGAACCTTTAGTCACAATTGAAAATGCAATGCTCTTAAATTTCTGCAAAATTAAAAATTGATTGAGTTTGTCTAAACAACGTTGAACTCTACTTCAGTTAAGGCTCTTTCTCTCATTTGTATATATTAAAAACAATTTCAATTCAAATGAAAGAGGAAAAATGTTAAAAGCTTTTCTTACTGCCAGAGTAATATAAATGTAAACAGTGTTAAAGAGCTCTTCAGTTGGTTTAATCTAAACAAACAAAAAAAATTAAGAATTCAGCTTTGTTTCACTTTTTCCCCAGAAGACAGACTTATAATTAAACTTTTCACCTTTCCAAATTACTAACTCTGTATCCTGCACAGTGGGTGGTTTTCTTTCCAGACATTCTGACTTGGAACAATCTATAAAGCTGAAGTCCCTGAATGAAATTTATAGCTAAATTTAGTCAGGCACATTTTAATAAGATTAGCATATCTTTGTATTTCAACACTAAGTACCTTAAAATTAACTGAATTTAAACAGCATATTGTTTCATCAGAAGTGAGATTTGAAACCTTCATTTCCATATTTATTGATGTTGTGCATGGAAGGAAGTCTGAGTAAAAATTCCCCTCTTCCCTAAAGAGATTTCAAGAATAAGAGGGTGTTAACCTTTCCAAGAAGCTCATGAAGACACAGAATTTCATCTTATCAGTGTTGACTTCTGGAAGAATTCACCATGGATTATGCTTGTAAGGAGGGAGTAGAATTAAATAGGAATGCCTATATGTTATAACTATTAGGCACTCTATCTAGATTGAAAGGAAGGCAAAAGGTGTGAGAAGACTATAAAAGTTAAGGCAGTCTCTTTCAGAAACATCTGTGACAGGACATTTTTCAGGACCTACGGTCTTCCTTATTATGTTCAAGTAACCAAAAAACTCCTGAAACTATCAACAAATCAATATACCTTGCCTTCATTGATTTTAGTTTCATTGAATTATGGAGCTCATAGACATTTATAGGGCACTGCACCCCCAAAAAGCAAGATACACATTTTCCTTGAGTGCACATGGGATATTTTCCAGAATAGCCCACATTCTGGTATACAAAACAAATACCAACAAATTAACACAGGATGAAATCATACCTAGCATTTTCTCAGTTGATGAAGATCTCACACTAGAAATCAACTATCAGACTATGGACTTAATAAGGAAATCAAAGAAATTTCAAAATATCTCTAGACAAATGAGAACAAACACACAAATATCCCAAATTTATGGAATACTGCAAAAGCAGTATTAACAGGGAAATATATAACTATTAAGGTCCATATCAAGAAACAAGAAAGACTTCAAATACTTAACATTTTCCCCAACTCAAGGAATTGGAAAAAGAAGAACAAATAAACCCAATAGCCAGTAGAACATAAATGTGAAATTCAAAGCAGAAGTAAATGAAATAGAAGCTAAAAAGACAGTGTAAAAGATCAATGAAACTGAAAGTTGGTTCTATTATTTTTTTGGGGGGGGAGTCAAACCTTTAGCAAGTTTCACCAATAAAGGAGAAAACTCAAAAATATCATATCAAAACAAAAGAGGATAAAACACAACAGATGCTGCAGATATTCCGAGGACAATTAGAGACTATTAATACAACAAATTCAAAAATCTAGAAGAAATGGACAAATTCTTGGAATTATGCAATCATCCGAAGCTAAATAGGGAATAGAAGCCCTGAACAAACCAATAACTAGCAAGAAAATTAAAGCAGTAGTCAAAACTCTCCAAAAAAAAAAAAAAAATACTCAAAGACCAGATGGCTTCACAAGAGAGTTCTGTTGAACTTTCAAAGACGAATTAGTACTTATCCTGCTCAAACCCTTCAAAAAAATTGAAAAGACGGAACACTTCCAAACACATTTTATGAGGACAACATTATGCTAATAGCAAAACCAAACAAGGGCAAAACAAAGAAAGCTAAAGTCCAGTCTCCCCAATTAACACAGATGCAAAAATTTTCAAAAAAGTCATAGCAAACAGAATCTAACAATATAGTAAAGGTGGGGTATATACTTGGAATATGAGTATGTTTTAACATTCAAAAACCAATTAATACACCACAGCAACAAAAAGGAAAGTAAAAATCATATGATCATATCAATATAATCGAGGAAAAGGAACACTCTTATCCTGTTGGTGGGGGTGTACACTGGTCCATTTTCTATGGAAAACAATGTGGGAGCACCACAAAATAATAAAAATTGATTTGCTACATGATCCAGCATTTCCACTCCTAGAGATGTATCCAAAGAACATAAAAACACCAACTTGAAACCTACTCTCCTATGTTTATTTCAGCATTATTTACAATAACCAAGATATAAAAACAACATAAATGACCCAATACACATGAGTGAATCAAGAAGTTGTGGTTTATATACACAGTGGAATACTACTCAGTGATCAAAAAAGGTAAACTCAGGCCTCCCTGGTGGCACAGGGGTTTAAGTCTCAGCACTATCAAGCTATCCTCAGTCACCACAGCAAGGGCGCTGACCTACATGACACAGCAGACCTCTTCTGTCTCAACCACTGCTCCCCTCAGCATTTCAGTAGATCTTCAGTTCTGCTTCCCACTCTGTCTCTGGTGAATCTCCTCACACCACCACCCCCACCTCTGGCCTACACCCCAGTACTTGTATGCATAAATAAATAAGTCTTTTTTAAAAATAAGGTAAACTCATGCTACTTATGGCAACATGGATTGTTCTAGAAGGGATTATGCCCTACAAAATAAGCCAGAAGGAGAAAGATAAATACTGGATGGTTTTGTTTTCATGTGCAATATAGAAAAACCAAACAAAGAGTCAGACAAAAAACAAATATTAAAATCAACCTGTAAAAGCTGACCATAGATCCGAGGCATCCAGAAGGGGAGGCGGAGTTAGAAGGGAGGGCAAGGAGTGAAAACTTAAGAGGGGAGCACAATGGACTGTGGTGGTGCTGTGGTGGTGGGAGAGCTAGTGAACACACTTGACAGGAGAAAGCCCACAAAATCAAAAAATTAACAAGGTTGTATAATAATGGTACTTCATTAAAAGTAAAGAAAACAAACCACACACTCAAAAAATAAAATTAAATTAATAAAATTGGCCAGAGTTCTTTGAAAAAATTTTCTCTAGAGTATGAGTGAAGCACATGCACATGTTGAGGTATAAAGTTGTACCCCCTGGGTTATTTGTTTAAATAAATGGCAAATCAATAAAATGGATTAAGAAACTATTTCTACCATATAGTCCCCAGAATGCAATTTCAATATAATATAAAAATCAGTCACAATGGGGCTAGAAAATTGGCCCTTTTACATCTTCAAGTTTTCCATCTTGGAGAGCATACCGTTAAAGAGCTCAACCAGTTAACAGTGACCATACATCGACATTACCCACCAAGACGTACCTAGAAGGTGAGAAAATAATTTGTTCAAGTGCTCAATTCCTCACTAGAAGCTTTCAACACAGCACTTAGTCACTGAAAGGACATGCTTTGTTTAATGAAGGTAAGGAGGGAAAGATGAAACCTTTCCCAGGTCTGGGGACATCGCTTAGTGGAACCACAACCAAGAGAAAGGAAGGAGAAATTTCCTCCCTCCCCACCCCCAAAGCTATTTAGCAGCAATGCTATGTGTAAATAAACCCAGGGGGAGCTATATAGATGACAGAGATATCAGTGAGCTACAAATTATCACACACAAATAGCTGTGTCAATAATCTATAAGATAATGTGAAAGGAGCTCAGTGAAGAACATCAGAGTTGCCATTCCCTCCATGTATAAGTCTATGTGCCTCCAACAGGAAACAGCCTTCTAAATATGAAATCAGTATACACCAAAATCAAGCAAATAAATCATCTTTGATGAATGAAAATGTGGACCTCTTTAGAATAAATATCCATTCAGAGCCTCCCTGGTGGTTCAGTAGGTTGAGCGTCACACTGTGAAGCATCCCTGGCACAGCAGTGCAGGTTTGATTCCTGGCCAGGGAGGGGACCCACATGGTGAGGCAGACCTCTCCTGCGTTGCCCACTGCTCCCCTCAGCAGTGTATTTCAGTTGATCTGCCTGTTTTACTCCCCACTCTGTCTCTGGTGAATCCTCTCACCTCCCACAACTCTGGCTTATAAGCCAGCTCCTGTATGCATAAATAAATCTTAAAAAAATATACTCAGAAACTAGTATTTCTGTATTAACAGAAACGTCTAGTGACATAAACATTAAACTGCATTCACTCACATATGAACTAAAGATATTCCTATAAAAATTTCTTAGAAAAATTGAATGAACACAAATATTTATAGAATACTCACTATAAAGCCCAAATATTTAATAAATGAGTTTATTAATATGGAATATTTTGTGTACATATTAATATTTCACCAACATATGGGAAACATTTTTTGACAGATTATACCTTTTGCCTTTACATATCCATGATGTTTTTTGTCAGACCAATGCTTTGCTTTCAATTGTTGCCAACAAGTAACAGTTGTCTTATAATTAGCTTGTGATGTACTTTAACCATTCTATCTAAAGGACTTCAATGTGGGCCTCCCTGGTGATGCAGGGGTTAAAGTCTCAGCACTATTAAGCTATCGCCAGCCACTATGGCACAGGTTCTATTGCCAGAACATGGAGCTGACCCACAAGACAGACCTCTCCTATCTCGCCTGCTGCTGCCCTCAGCAGTGTATTTCAGTAGATCATCTGTTGTGCTCCTTACTCCCTCTCTGGTGACTCTCTTACCTCACTCCTCCCCGTACCTCTGGCCTAAACCCCAGCTCTTGTATGCATAAATAAATAATATTTAAAAAACATAAAGTACTTCAATATCCATTAAATTTGAAGAAAATATTAAATGTTAACAGCAAAATTTTTAATACCTGCATTAGTTGCAATATGATCTCACGCAATAAGAACACCAGCTTTTTTTTTTTTTTTTCTTAAAAGATTTATTTATTTATGCATGCAAGCACTGGGGCACAGACCAGAGGTATGGGGGGGGGGGGGCGAG
>JAGFMF010011673.1:5594855-5668137 GCA_019455555.1 Galemys pyrenaicus
CCCTGGCCGGCAGCAGGGATCGAACTCATGCTGCAAGTGGCTGCGGTTTGCTTCATAGTGCGCTGCTTAACCCACTGCGCCACCAGGGGAGGCCCAGAACACCAGCATTTACAAAGGACACAGGAAGCTCTAAAAATTATAATCTCAACAGAATCCCCATACAAACCCTCAAATCAAGAAGCCGTGTGTATATTCTACAAAAATCTATATATAAATAGACAGGAGGTATGTGGACAAAGGAGACAAGAAAGAGCTATATTTTTAAAAGTTTTGTTTTCTCCTAGTAGTTTTAAATTTTCCCTTCAAGATAGCAAATCAATAAAATAAGTATTTTCAGGCACAGACACAAAGAATCAATAAGGAAATAATATTACATAATTATCAGCACCAACATTCCATGGTTTATAAAACAAATGGTATAATTTTATGAGTTTTTATTTTTAGTTTCTGTTTGTTTCTGTTCTAATTGGGCAATAAAATAAAGCATTCTTTGCCATGCTTTCTGTAACTTATATGGGCATGCCAAAGATTGACTTTGGGATTTGTCTGTCATTACTTCTTACCCACAGAACCACAAAGGGGCGGTATAGACAGACATGAAATGATTTAGTCAGTCCCTCCAGACAGTGGACCAGTTTTATATACTAAACTGTAAAAAAAATCAGAAATTTTGAAAGATAAAGATTTTCACTGGAATGAACAGGAAATGGCAAAAATTTAATTTTTACTTGTGTTAGCCTCAAAATTATAATTTACTAGGTTCTGGATGTTTCACAAAAGAGTAATTACCAACTCACGTCAGATTATGTTGAAATTATTTAGGAAAAATGATACTATAACATTTTGCATGGCATTTGCAGAAAGGACCCCAAAACTACACAAACAAGGATTTATGCCAACTGGCACTCTGGGCACCATAATGACTAGGTTAAATGTTGTATTTTTAAAGGGATAAGTCCCAGGAGTTTACCCTTACTTGGATCCAGTTTGCTAACCTTGAAATACCCCAACCAAGCAGTACATGTGACCACAGGGGAATGAGTACAAGCGAAAGTTCCATGTACGAATACAACTCCATGTCCACAGTTACTTGAATAAGACCAAAGTCAAATGCATGAAAATCCTATAAAGTTTTTCCTTTTTCTCAGTTTAAATTTAAACTTTCTTCATTTGTAAGTTAATAAGATGTAGATGCATCAATTTCATTAAAAAAATACAAATGATCCACAGAAAAGAAAAACAAAATTTCTTCTTGAGCAAAACTCAATCTCACTCTCTACACAATGGTGATTATTCCTCAACCCTGAGTGAACCCTGCTGAACATCTTGTTTTCCATATGCGACAGGATCACATATAATTTCAAGGATTTAGCTTTTGTGTTTATATTGGGAGATATGAATTCTGTATGATTCAACAACTGGGTTCTTCATGTAAAAATATAACAACAGGGGGGTCTCCCCAGTGGCTCAAAGGGTTAAGCACCGCACTATGAACATCTGTAGCCACTGCAGCACAAGTTCTACAGCACAAGTTTGATTCCCGGCCAGGGGGAATGATCCACATGGCGCAGCAGAACTCTCCTGTCTCACCCACTGCTCCCCTCAGCAGTGTATTTCAGTAGATCTGTCTGTTCTGTTTCCTTCTCTGTCTCTGGTGAGTTCTCTCATCCCCCACATACCTCTGGCCTGTATCCCAGCTCTAATATGCATAAATAAATGAAACTTTAAAAAAACAAATACATATATAACAATATGAAGTCTGATGTAATAAATATACATTAAGCAAGAAATACATTTAGGTTTAGGGTCATATATATGAATCCATCACATTCTCTTTAACTCTTTTATGTTTTTCAATAGCACCACTTAGGATTTTTTTCTTTTGGTTATCACTCTCCACTTAATATAGACTTTAGTAGTTTCCAAAGACAGAGATAAACTTCCTCATGTATGTCTGACATACATTCACTCAATGTACCTGATATGCATGTGCAAATAAGTTCTCTGCCAGCATCTAACACAAAAAACAATGTCTTTCTTTTATGTAATGGTAGATTATAACAAAGGCCAAAAAGTTATCTCCACCCTTACACATGCACTCTTTCACAACATGACTTTAATCTCCTCCCATCAAATCACTTGCTTTGGTTCGTGGAACATTAGCCAACATAAGCAAGAAGAGGCTTGACAAGTGCTTGTGTGGTAAGCTTGCCTTCTCTTGCCACTGTTTGGGAGGCTGAGATCACTGCATGAAGAAACCCAGGCAAGCTTAATGGAGAATGAGAGTTCATATGGGGCAGAGACAAGACATCCCAGCTGAGATTCATCCACATCAAGGAGTTTGCCAACTTGCAGACTGACATAATCTGAGACTACCCAGCCTCAGCTGAGCTATCCCACACCAGAAAAACTATGTAGTCAAGTCACAAAAGTGTGAGAAATAATAAGTATTTGCTGTTTCTGAACTACTAGATTTTGGAATGGTCTGTTCTATACCAAAAATAACTGACTGAAAGAGAATCAATTTGGTTACACTTTTATACTAATTTGTACTACTTTATACTAACAAGCTATGAGAGTTCTCATTTTGCATAATGTCATAAATGATGAGTAATTCCCTTTTTTTGTCAAAGTGAAAGAAATGTAAACTGCTGATAAATATACAAAAAGATATTCTCTCTTCTTTATACATGATTAATTTCACTGATCTTTCCAAATGACTTTTACTTATCTGAAGTTGCCTATCAGCAGATTAGAGTTCTTTGGCATGTATGTCAGCTGCTCTAGCAGGTAACAGTTTCAAGGCTGACATGGGAACAACTTTCTAACACCTCAGGTATGAGACTGCCCTAGGCAGGCAAACCTTGAGGGAAGTGCTCTTGTCTATAGTCTGTTCCATCTCCTGTAGGCCTGGGATCTCATGCCTGCCCAGTCACTTACTATGTTTTTCAAACCAAGCAGTATCTTAATAATCACATTTTATAGAAAGCTGATATAACTACCATGGAACCAGAATGAACAATCAAATTTTCCTTTTTGCTACATCTTAATGTTTAATTTTTTAATGCATTATAACAAAATACAGTATTGTCAGAAAGGCACACTGGTCCACTGCAAAACATTCCTGCCACAAAACAACTACAAATGCCAGATAAAATGGGTTGCAGGCTTGCACTTAGAAGGCAGAAAGAGAAATTCCCAACAGCCAGCAATAAAGATGACTGAAATCTAGAGAAGTCAGCAGGGACGGAGGGCAAGAAAAGTAGACTTATCCACATACCTAGTAGAACTAACTTGTGGAATTAAGCTGGAACCATGGAAAGTCTTCTATTTCAGTGAAAAACTAATGAAAAGATCCACACTTCCTAACTTAAACAAGAGACAACAATAATCTTATTTTTTTTAAGTGGAAGACAAGGGCAGGATTAGAATCTGATTTATATATACCTTATACCAGAAACCACATACATAGTCAAAGGAGCAAGCGTCAAAACTTGCATAATGGCTGTCAGTATCTCAGAAGAAAATTCTAAAACAACAGTGGAGCAAGATTTTAACTGTTATGTTGTAGGGATGGAGTGAAAAGGTGATGAATCAAACAGGTTTAACAACATTCCCAAAGCTAGACTCAAAAATGAAGTTTGCTCTATGTAATTGCAAAGCCAGCTTAAGATTAGCCTATTCTAATGGTTCTTTTGAGATTCTAACTTCTTTTGATAAATGCTTCTTTTGATAACATGGGGGTAATGGGGCCTGGAAAACACAAACATTGGCTACCCTGATGCAAGAACTAATTGAGAAGAGTAGACTTTGAAAGTGACAATTTTTAGAAATTAATTTAGTTTACATATTTAAGCATAATACCAACTCTAGGAATTAAAAAAAGAACAAACAAATCCAAAAGCCAGTAGAATGGAAATTTTAAAAATCAAAGCAGAAGTAAATGAAATCAAAGTTAAAAAGACAGTCCAAAATATCAACAAAACTAAAAGCTGTTTCTTTAAAAATAATAAGTAAACAGAATAGACAAAGCTTCTAGTAATGTTCACCAAGAAAATAAGAGAGAAAACTCAATTAAATCTATCAAAAACAAAAGTTAAAATCACAATAAATGCTACAGAAATTCAGAGGATAACTACCATCAACATCTATAGACTTAAAATTCAAAAAACTAGAAGAAATGGACAAATTCTTGGATTAAACAATCATTAAAGACTGAACTAGCAAAAAATAGAACCTAGAACAAACCAATAACAAGCAAGGAAATTGAAACAGTAATCAAAACTCCCAAAAAACAAGACTCAATGACAAGAAGTCTTTGTAATTTTACCAAACTTTCAAAGGTGAACGAATTACTATCTTGTTCAAACTCTTCAAAAACTAAAAAAGGAATACTTTCAAATATTTTTTATGAGACCAACATTATGCTAATACAAAAGCCAAACAAAGAAAATACAAAACAGAAAACAAAAGACCAATCTCCCTAAAGAACACAGATGCAAAATCCTTAATAAAGTCATAGCAAACTAAATTCTACAATTGAGCAGTGAACTGATCACACACCAAGACGAAGTGAGAATCATTCCAGAGAGACAGGGATGGTTCAACATTTGAAAATCAATCATAGTAATTCATCTCATCACAAAAAAATTAAAAACCATATTGTCGGGCCTCCCTGCTTGTGCAGAGGGTTAAGCACCACACTGTGAAGCATCAGCAGCACAGCAAGGCAAGTTCAATCCCCAGCCAGGGAGAGGACCCACATGGCGCAGCAGACCTTTCCAGCCTCACCCCATTGCTCCCCTCAGTAGTGTATTTTGGTAGATCTGCCTGTTCTGCTCCCCACTCTGTCTCTGGTGAATGAATCATTTTGCCTCCTGTGAATCTGGCCCGTATCCCAGCTCTTGAATGCATAAATAAATAAATCTTTAAAAAAACAAAACAAAAACCATATTGTCATGTCAGTAGATGCTAAGAAAGCATTTGATAAAATCCAACTTGCATTTATGACAAAAACACTCAAAAAATGGGGGCGATACAGAATATACCTTAATGCAAAAAAAGTCATTTAAAACAAACCCATAGCTAATATCATTCTCAATGGCAAAAACTGAAATCTTTTCCACTAAGATTTGATACAAGACAAGGATGTCCACTTTCATCACTACTATTCAACATTGTATTAGAAGTTCTAGCTAAAGCAATTAGACAAGGGAAAGATACTCAATGAATCAAAATTGGGGGCCTCCCTGGTGGCACAAGGGGTTAAGCATCACACTATGAAGCATCTGCAGCCACTGCAGCACGAGTTTCATCCCAGGCCAGAGAGGGGACCCACATGGAGCAACAGACCTCTCCTGCCTCAGCCTGTTGCTCCCCTCAGTAGTGTGTTTCAATCTGCCTGTTCTTCTCTCCACTCTGTCTCTGGTGATTCCTTTCACCCCCTGCACCTCTGGTCTGCACCCCAGCTCTCGTATGCATAAATAAATAAATCTTTAAAAATAAAAATTTAAAAAGAAAGGAATCAAAATTGGGAAAAAAGAAAAGCAACCATTATTTGCAGATGACATGATAATATACATATTCAAGTACTAAGCTGCCATAGTAAAACTACTGAAATAATCAGTTTAGCAAAGTGGCAGAGTATAAAAACAACATGTGTAAATCAATTGTCTTCCTATATACAAACAAATGAGACAGAAGTGTAAGCAATTAAGTGATCCCATTACAACTACAAACAAAAAAAATAAATACATAAAAATAAGCCTGACAAAAGAGGTAAAAGATCTGTACAAAGAAAACTATAAGACACTGTTGAAAGATAGAGAAGGAACAATTAAATAAATAAATATTCCCTGCTCATGGATGCAAAAGTAAGTATTGTCAAAATGGCCATCCTACTCAAAGAAATAAACAGATTCAGTGCAATCCAAATAAAAGCATCAGTGGCATTTTCCAAAGAACTGGAGCAAACACTAGTAACATTACTCTAATGCAAAAGCCACCAAGATCCTGAATTCCAAAAAACCCTGAATAGCAAAATCAGTTCTGCCAAAAAAAGAAAAGGGAGGTACCACACTTCAGATCTTAAATTATATTATAAAACCATAATATTTAAAACAGCCTGGTACTAGAACAAAACAGACACAAGGACCAATGGAATAGAATTGAAAACCCAAAACAAACTCACATTTATACGGACAATTATTCTATGACAAAGGAACCAAGACTATTCATTGAACCTGGGTAGCCTCTTCAATAAATGTGTTCAGGAAACTGCATAGTTGCATGCAAAAGAATGAAACTAGACCACAATGTCACATCATAAAAAAAAATCAATTCAAAATGGATAAAACACATAGAAGAAAACATAGGCAAAACACTTCACAGCATAAGCTTTGGTGATGCCTTGGGATTCATCCCAACAGTAAGGAAAACAGAAGAGAACATAAACAACTGGGACTACATCAAATGAAAAAGCTTCTGCATGGAGAAAGAAATCATAACTAAAATGAAGGCACCCTACTGAATTACAGAAAATATATGTAGGTACACCATACATCTGACAAAGCACTGATATCAAAGCTATATAGAGAACTAATAAAACTCCACAAACACAAAACAAATAACCCAATAATTTAAGCAGAACTAAATAGACACTCCTGCAAAAAAGACATTCAGACTGCAAAAAAAGCACCTGAAAAAAATGTTTATCATCACATACTGCTAGAGAAATGCAAATTAAGACCACGATGTGATACCATTTCACTTCTGAGATTGGCCCATATCAAAAAATTCAGAAAAAACAAATGCTGGCAAGAATGTAGAGAAAGGGGAACCCTCCTACACTGCTGGTGGGAAGGCAAACTGGTCCAGCCCTACAGAAAGCCAAATACCCCAGAGGAAAATAAATTCCAAGGTCTAGGGGGCTGTCTGGTAATCAGGTAATCTGATTTCTTTGACCCAATACTGGCACTCCTATTTCTTTTAGCAATGAGGGTTTAGAAACGGGGATTTAGCTAAAATAAATAATGAAGCCCACCAAGAGACTTCTGGGGAAGGTGTTCTCCTAAAAAATATAAAATAGGGATATTTTGTGTCTGATTGGTTGATTTTTGTACTTTTTTGGAATATTGTCCCTGAATGTGGAGGCTGGAACTCCTGCAGCCATCTTCTGAGCCTGAGATCACCTAAGGGCAGCAGAACAAAGAGAGAAATACAACCCAACTCTTTGATGATAGTTTTGAATAGCTGTATCAACCTACCTGAAAAACTACTGTTTTTATACTTCTTGTTATATGAGATAATAAATGTCCATCTCAGGCTGCCCTGGTGACCTAGTGGTTAAATTTCAGCACTATACAGCTAGTGCCTGAGTTCAATCCCTGGCCAGGGAGCTGACCCACATGGCACAGCAGACCTCTCCAGTCTTGCCCACTGCTGCCCTGAGCATTGTATTTCATTAGATTCTCCTGTTCTTTTTCCCACTCTGTCTCTGGTGAATCCTCTCACCCCCTGTACCTCTGGGCTATACACAAAAATAAGTTTAAAAAATATTTTCAAAATAAAAATAATAAATTTTCATCTTGTGTGAATAGGGTTTACTGTTGCTCATTGTAAAATCATCCTAAAAGGTAGGGAAAAAAAGTCAGGTCTAGATCCCAGCACAACAAAGGCATGATATAAATGATAGCTAGTATTTTCATTCTATTCCAACCTTTCCCATCCAATTTCCAACTTCTATATTCCAATATATTATCAATGTGATGCAAAACAAATTACTTTTCACTTTTGTTCTGGTCACTGTTATTTTAAATAAAGTGACTATTCCCTATAGTAAATATTAGAGAATTCCAACTTCATATTCTAAGTACAGTTTTTATTGCTCACTTGGAAGATTTAGGAACAAGGCTCACATTCATCATTTTGCAATTAATTTTATAGAGGTTAGAATTAACTGTTTCGTTATACCTACATTTTTTACCCTAATCCAAAGGAATTCAGATTGTGTAATTTCAATGGATTACCTTCTGGCAGAAAACTTGGTATTTTATTACCACAAGGCAACCAAACTCCAAAATAATCCTAACAGAAATTATTTTTTTCAGATTTTTAACAGATGAAACAGAGTGAATCTCTTGGTCTATGTATTCTAATACTAGAGGACAGTCGCAAAGAGGTCACAAAACGAAGAGACGTTGCCACCATAAATATACAGACAGGCGTATTCTCTGACATAGGACTGCAGAGAACACCTGGATCTCACTGGAAAAGATGATGATTTAATAATCATCAGGATAATGGACTAACAAAAAAAAACAAGAATACTTCCTTTTGGCCCAAACTTAACAAAACATGCTAGAGCCAATGCACAGACTTACAAAGGGGGAGGGGAGCAAATGTGTAATATAAGAAGCCACTAGGAGCATCTGGTTCCCCTTGGGTGGGATGGGGAATCTCCTGATGGAAAACCCTGTCCTAACATGTCCAGTAATCATAGGCAAGTTGGTAGGCAAGACTTAATAAGCTGGGAGCCTCTTGAACTTGTATCTACAGAAGAAAGGCAATTACCAAGATCAATAAAGAAACCGTGTGCAGTCATTACACCACAAATATTTTCCTGAGAACTATGAATGTTGTAAAGATAGGGAAAACTAAGTGACATGGCCTAAAGACACAAAATGCTAACAGAAAGATAAAGAACTGGTCAACTTGAGCACTTTTGTGGGGGTATAATTCTTTAGACTCTGGTTTATTTGGGGGCACTTGCTGCAAAGAATTGGATATAATCCCAGACTGAAACACCATACAGTTCCCCTGGAGTCTATGTTCTCTGCAGGTTACTGGAAGCTGTTCATTACTCAGCCCCACGAGGTTCTGGAAACCACACAGGTGAGAAATAAATTTTCATCTCTGGCAGTCCTTAATAGCCATGCTTCCCAACTGTCTAGTAAGGTTTTCCTTCAAGTAATTACCCTGCAGGAGTTTGTGGTGAGACAGGAACATGAGCAAACACTACAAACCACCCAGCTCGTCCTGCCAAACAAAGCCATCTCCAGCCTGGCCTAGCCTGGGGCCTTAAGGGCAACTGGATTTCTGAAAACAGAAATATACCATATTCTCAAGCAAAACACAGTGCTTTCATGAAATGAATAACAAGAGCCTAATTAGCAGATCCCACCTGCATATAGTTATGGAGAAAGGAGGAAGAGTAAAGGCATAAACTTGGCTGATAATTAACACACAAAAAATTAAGAATCTTCTTCAAAACCTGCCATATAATATCTGACCTTGGACAGCAGGGGTTAGTTCCAAAGAGATGATGGCTTCTTACCAAGTGGTGTCACAGGCCTCAGGGTTTAAGGAGACACTTTGGTTACCTTGACAAGGCTATTGCACCACCCTTCACCTTCTTTTTGTTCAGGTGGTCCCGTCTCGACAAAACCAGGGTGCAGTGAGATGCCCTGTCACTCAATTTTGACCCATCAGTGAGGTAAAAGGAAGTCATTCCAGAAAACCTTGTTGTCTCTGAAAAAGAGACGCAAGAAGAAACCCAATCATTCTGCCTCTGGGTATTTGTGTATGGAGACTGGACCTTGATCTGAATAATGCACTGAGGCTGACCATGAATGGAAAGAAGCTGGATCTTCATAACATCGAGGAGTTACAGAATCTACCAACTTTGCGGCTATACCAGATCCCCACTAACAGGAGATAACGAGTTCTCTGAGCCACTTTAACTGAGCATTGTTACTGGAAGCTGAAAGATAGTAACAGATCCTAAACTCTGTAGATATGATGTAACCTCATCAAAGGTGCAAATTACATCAACTGACCAAATACAAATAAAAATGCTTCTGTACAATGAAGTTATATGGAAAACTGTAACAAATGCAAAGACAATTTCATCTTCTCCACTTGCAAATGTTTTATCTTGTGCTTAGATTATTCTACCTCTCCTTAATTTAGCAAACTCTGATCATTCTTCAAAACATCTGGGAAGCCCTCTCCCAGCTCTTTTAGGCATATTTACTTGCTGCCTAATTATTCTGTGTAGTTTGTAAATCCTTCTACCAAATGACATTATCATTGTGCATCTATGGTTGCCGCTTGTGAGTTTCCTGTAAAAGAGATAAATGTCTGTAATAATTGCATTTATGTGTCAACATTTCTAATAGGCGCCTCAATATTAGCTAAGCGTTATTTCTGGGTGGGTTTAGGAGGTTGTTTCTGGATGAAATTTGAATCAGTGGACTCAGTAAAACATTTTTCCCTCCCCTGTGTGAGTGGGAAGTTTCCAATTCATAAAGGACATAAAGAAAACAAAAGCAGAAGAAGGGAGAATTTGCCTTTTCTTTGCTGGCTGCTGGAGCTGAGACATCAGCCTTCTCTTGCCCTCAGACTAGAAATTACACCATCGGCCTCCCCTAAATCTTGGCTGGACCAGACTCAGACAGAGCTACACCACTGGCTTTCCTGAGTCTCCCTCTACAGATGGTAGATCATGGGACTTGTCAGCTTCATTATTGCAAGAATTAATTGTGCATAATAAACTTCAGATAAGAGAGGGAGGGCAGGGAGAGAGACTATCTCCCACAGGTTCTGCCTCTCTGCAGAATGACTAATAAACACAAAGTCTTAACTATCTTTATAGCTCTAACACTCAACACAGGGCCTGGCACTTAGTGGGTATGTGTTGGGACAGGAACTTTGTTGCCACTTCGCAGAGGGAATGGAAAGAGGGACACAGCAGTTGTGGAACGGGTTTGCAAGGCAAGACCCTGCTACTTGAGCAGAAGTTCTTGTGCCATTTATTGAAAGCATATAGGCCAGTGAAAGCTGATCATGTGACAATAGTATGAGGAATACGGTCTAAAGCATGGGATAGGAATGGGGGACAAAGTTCTACGAGGGACGGGGAAGACCATATGTGTGTATGTACATATATGTGTGTATCTATCATATGTATGTGTATAATATATATAATATTTAAAAATATACACATTTGAAACTATACATATGTATTTGAAAATATACTATGGATTTAAGTAGACAGTTTTCTTATTTTGAAATTCTGATATATTAAAATTATAGGCTTAAGTACGTAATACTAGGTTGCTTGGCCAGGATGCTGGGTTGTCTGTTGCTTTATAGACTGAATTCTCTACACCTGATTGAATACACTGAATCTCTAGTGCAGACACAGGGTAGGTGTCAGGGCAGTCGGAACAATGATATTGCTACTAGAAATTAGCAAATGTTCTCAGCTCTCTAGGGTTTGCTGGTATGAGAACTGAGGGGAGAGCTGCAAACACACTCCCCTCTAGGCCAGTTCCTCACTCATAGCTTTCCCAGCAGCCTCAGGCTAAACCTGACCCCTCAGCTGTTGTGCAGCTCTAGATTGCAGAGTCTTCAACCTGAATTTTTTCTCAGGTGTACAGGCAGGAAGAGAGTGATTTGGCTGAGACGCACATAGACAGTGATGGGTTGCTGATTTTTAGGGTATCTAGGGGCTATCAGTAGAAGATTGCCTCCCTTGCAGACCTCTCTCAATTCTCTCTCAGGGGTTGTGGCCTTGGGTGGAAACTAAATCAGGAAGGTGCTGTGATCAGGGTCTGTTCCCAGCAACTTCCATGAACAGATCTTTCTTCAGAGGCACAAACTCTGCTGCCACGGCCTGGGTGATTAAACTCTAACTAGTAAGGTGGCAGTCACCACTGGTGAGCATCAGCCCTCCAGTGCCCCCAGGCAGTGGCGGACAGGTGCTAAGTATAACTCAGAAGCCAGTTTGAGAGACCTTCGTGTATGAGGAAGCCACAGGTGGACGCTGTTCAGCTCCCAACAAAGTCCACTTAACGGGCCTTGCCCAAAGGCTTGACCGCCAGCCGCCCACCCCCAGGGGTTGTAGGCTCAAGCTGACAGCCACTACCGTGGACAAGTGCTGTGCAGTAGTCATGAGAGAGTGCTACACCAGGGAGCTATCGAAGGGCTATAGTGGTATTACAGCCACCCAAGGACGGTGCCCAAGACACACACACAGGTGCCCACACACAGTTGTAAGACCACTCAGGCTCAGGGAACAACAGGACTGTTTATTTAACAAACAGGGGAAACAGTTTCCAAGGCTACAAGTGGCCGACTTAGATAGTGCCCAGAGTGCCCAAAGGCCACTTACCCAAAATGGCATTGTCCCAGCAACGCAGGCCTGCGGCTCATAGGATAGCAGCAAGCAGCAGGCCAGGATTCAGCTCGCCACAGCTGGAGGTGCTCGCAGGCAGGGCCTCTGAGATGACACTGCAGCAGCCACAGCCAGTTTGCAGGTCAGGATAGACAGCACTGGACACTGAGCCAGACAGCAACGGAAGCAGCAGCACTGGGAGGTGGTGCAGGATGAAGACCAGCTCTCAGAGGTGACCCAGCAACAGGGCTGGGCAGCACTGGCACGTAGTGCCGGCCACCTGGTCACAAGCATTTTAGCTTTTTGTGAGTTGTTGGCCCACACCAACAACAAACAGCTCTTTGCGGCACCGGGCGTGGGGTCTTTGGTGCTACTTCCAGGGAGGCAAATATGGCCGGCCCTGCAAAGCTCTGTGGGTTCTCTGTGAAGCTTTCTGGCCTCTCTTCTTCCTTTGGAGATTGGCCGCTGGATAATTCTTTCTTCTTCAGATGTCAGGAACAGAGCCTTTCTCAGGAATTGGGTCTATCAGAGCATACATCTCGAGAAACTAAGGGAAGCCCAAGCTGCCCTCCTTTATATCCTCTTTCAGGGCCCCCCCACCTACAAGTCTGATTGACTCTTTTTCAATCCTATGGCTGATTGGACCATAGCACCAACCATCTCATAGCTTACATCTGATTGGTCCATTCTAAGACACACACACACACACCGCCCTGTGCCAAATCCACAGACCTCTACTGTCTGCAGCTGGAGGTAGCCTTAGCACTGACGCTGTTCCATGTGGCCCCATGATCCTCCCTGCAGCCCTGAACTGTTGCCTCCTTTGCCACAGGTTGGTCCAGCACAGAGCAACCTTGCCTCTGCAGCCCCAGTGCAGCCCTGGGTGTCGTGGTAGAGGAAACAGTGCTGTCTGCCACCATCGCTGGCCTCTGCCTGAAGCCTGAGCCCCAGTGGGGCCACAGGTAGTGGCCATTACAATGCCAACCACCTGCTGCCACTTGCACTGCCCACAAGCAGCACTCTGGGGCCAAGCACCAGAGCCCCAAAGTGGGGAGGTGTCTCTGGTTTCAGTCATAAGAACTGTCTGATGGGCTCAGGTGCCTGTAATTGCAGGATTTCATAGTGTTTCACCCCCTCTCCCTGGCTCCATCATTGATTTCCAGTAGCATGGCATCTGCCTTTTCCAGCATCTATCTATTCCTAGACACTTAGTGTGGTGCCAATAAGGGGCAAGTTCTCGATGATTCCGGCAGACAGGGTAAAGGAGGAGTCCCGGAGCCCTCGGTGGCTTTTTATGGCTTTTATTATCAGAGGCGACCAGGTACACGGCAGGCAAGGAGCCCAAGGGGCCAGGAGGCTGGCAGACCTCCTATCCCCTGGCGCATCTTCACTCTCTGGGCTCTCTAGCCTCCTCTGGTCTCTGCTTCTATTGCCGCTGCTGCTTCTTCTCTTCTGCCACTGTCTCTCCCCTGTTCCTCTGCTCTGCTGCTCTCATTCACCTGTTCCCCTGGCAACCTCGTGACACCGCCCTTATACGCCCGTGTCTAAACCCAGGTGCGGCCACTTGCGCATGCCCACTTAGGCATGCGTGCAGAACCGCAGGTGTCCATCATCACACCAATGGCAGGAGGGCAGAAAAGCCTGATAACTTTTCTCTTAGCTATGGATCTCTGCTTCGCCAAATTCAACTGTTCTCCAGAGAAAAGCCCCTCTGTTTTCTATACCTGGCCGCATGTTCTCCTCTCTCTAATACAGCCCTCCGTTTCCAGGGTTCCCTGAAATGGGAGTTGTGGTGCCAGCAAGGGCACAGAACAAGTTCTCGATGATTCTTACAGACAGGTAAAGGAAGAGTCCTGGAGCCCTCGGTGGCTTTTATCAGGTACTTATTACATTGTTATATCAGAGGCAACCAGGTACAAGGCAGGCAGGGGCCGGGAGGCCAGGAGGCTTGTAGGCCTCCTAGCCCCTGCTGCATCTTCATTCTCTGGACTCTCTCCTGTTCTCTCTTCTCTGCTACTACTGCTGCTGCTTCTGCCTTTCTCTCTCCCTACTGGCATCCTCGTGACACCGCCCATGTCTCAGCACAGGTGCTCACACTTGCGCATGCTCACACCCTACTTAAGGAAGGAATACGTGCAGGACCACAGGTGTCCATCCTCAACACCAACGGCAAGAGGGCAGAATAGCCTGATCACCTTTCCATTTACCCTACAGGAATGAACCCTTCAGTCACAGAAACTAGGCTCCAGGGCCTCCCTTGTGACACAGGGGTTAACTCGCAGCACTGTGAAACTATGGGCAGCCACTGCAACAAGAGTTTAATCTCCAACATGATCCCTGAACAGGAAGGTGACCCACATGGCACAGCAGACCTCTCCTGCCTCGCCCATTGCTCCCCTCAGCAGTGTATTTCAGTGGATCTGCCTGTTCTGCTCCCTGCTGTCTCTGGTGAATCCTCTAAACCCCCCCCACACACACACACCTCTGGCCTACACCCCAGCTCTTGTATGCATAAATAAATAAATCTTTTAAAAAAAAAGAAAAGAAACAAGATTCTATATCATAATTGTCTCTCTCTTTCTTGTGTGGAGATTCCCTGGTAGCATTCCAAGAGAATTCCCACTACCCTCTCCAACATTGTTTATCTCTTTTCCTTATGAAAATACTGATCCTTCAGTCATTCAAACTTTTCCATAGACTATAGTTTTATGTGTGTTATTCTGTTGTATACACTGGTTGGAGGTAAGCCTGGGGTCTTTACTATTCTGCCTTCTTACTAGAACTTCTTCACCAAGATTTTTTGGTACAGAGATTTTTTTTCATGAGTCATTCACAGATGAGACTTGATTGTTTCTTCTACCTTATAGTTAATTCTGTCAATATAAATAACATTACATACATAGTATAAGCCTTAAAAGAAAGAAAACCTAAAATTCCAGAATGTGTCAATGTTTTTAATAAGAATTCAAAAGGGAAGGGGAGAGGAGAACTTAATAAAAAGAAGCTAATGAGTTACGCTACACAGTTTATACACATTAAAAATAAAACACATTGCAAGGTATTTGACATTTATTTCACATTAACTGTACAGAGAACTGTATTGTGTGAACTTCAAAAGGAATATTTGTATACATCAAAGTTTTCTTGACTCTAAATCATACTTAATAAACTGTAAGATTAGGCTTGGTGGCTAAACAATACTGCTAGAAAGTTAGTAACAAACAGTTAATGGTGGTTGGCTGTTGTTTGTGCTCAATAACCATTCTCCTCTCTTCAGTTTCCCTGGAGAGCTCACCTATCACCATCTGATCCTTACTTGCACAGCTTCTGTTGCAGCCAAAAGTATGTCAGTTTCATAGTTCTCCCTGGTGGTGCAAGTGGTTAAGTCACAGCACTATGAAGCTATCATCAGCCACTGCAGCAGGAGTTTGATTCCCTGGCCAGAAAGGTAACCCACATGGTATAACAGACCTCTCCCGTCTTGTCCACTGCTCCCTTCACAGTGCATTTCAATCTGCCTGTTCTGTTCCCCACTCTCTCTAGTGAATACTCTCACTGCCCCCCACACCTCTGGCCTGTTCCCTTAGTTCTAGTATGCATAAATAAATAAAGTATGTCAGTTTCAAAATAGTGTGACATAAGGGGAAGCTTCTAAAGACCTTTGAGGACATCTTTTTTTTCCACTAGCTGCACATGGGGAGGTCTGCCACTCTTGCCATCAGGCAGCTGTCCTATGAAATGTGATGATTATGCAATGCGAGGTCCCATGTAACCAAAAGGGAAGCCCTCACTGAGACACACAGTAAGTCAATAGTGGAACTTCTAGCTTCTAGACTGATTGATATAATTAAAAGTAATTAAGTATCCTCCTTGATTAAACCAGTTTTACTTAGGCCTCTATTTCAACTGAAAATTCCCAAACCAGTGTATTGTACATCCTATATCACAAGTTTCAGTATCTGACCAACATCCCAGCATGAATAAGAAAAAATATCAATTACTGATTTAAAAAGCACATTTTATAAATATAAGTCAATAATGATAGTGCAGTCACCAATTCCAAAATACCAGCTGTGTGCAAAGTGAGACTCTGATTCCTGCCAGTGGTACATATTGGCTTCAATTGTCTTCATCAGTTCAAAACTTGGCCTTGTTACAGCAGACACAGCAAAGAATACTTCTTTCTCACAGGATTCTTTTCCTAATTGTAGAGTAAATGGAAGAGGAAGGAATTTTAATAGAGTTTAATGTTAATATGGAAGAATATAGAAATAATCTCACCCATTTTAATTCTAATGAATGGAAACCTCTACCTCGCTTCCAATTTAGGGAGTGACTCAAGACATACTCCTTTGAAAAGCATATTTTATTTCTTTTTATTTTTTTAAATTATTTTATTGAAGTTATATTGGTTTACAACACTGCATATGTTTTAGGAGTATAGGTTCATACTTCTTCAAATGTTTCCATGTAGACTCCATCACCAAAAGCACCAAAAACTCTCTGCCATAGTCCATCAGGCACACAATCCCTCTCTGTGTTCCACCCCACTCACCTCTTGTAGCTTCTGTTCCTCTTATTTCTAGGGTTTGTTCTGTTTAGTTTTGTGAAAGACAGATTTTAAATCACTAAGAAATCCCAATATAACCTACAGAGTTTTATATTCCTCTCACAATAAAATCCTTATATCTTCCTGAAAGAAAATAAGCTTTTAGGAGAAACAATTGTTTTGTATAATACCTGAGAAATTTCATTAGTTATTAGAGGTTTCTGTTCAATCTTTGGGATAAATCATTATTTGTTAGACCCACTCTTGTATCAAGATTTTTATGTTGGAATTTTAAACTGTAATCTACTGAAACATTTCCCCCCAAGTTTCTTAACTTTGGGATATACAATATATTGATAGTTCCCTAATGTTTTGGATGATATCCAATGTTTTGTAAAACATTCCCTCCTCTGAGTTAGATTCCCATCTTCACCTGTTTATATTATTATGCTTGTGGGCTATTTGGTAACAAGACATCTGTTCAGGAATCCTTCTAGAAGGTTTCCTACATTATTTATGTCACTACTGAAGCTATTTCCCTCCCTCCAAAAATAACTATTTTACATTTTAAAAAGCTTTATTTAGCTGGCAGTGTTGATCATTGTCTTTTAGAGTCTCTTTGGTTTTCAAAGATAGTCAAGTAGCCATTTATTTTGAAATCTTAAATGCTATTTTTGTGTTCTTGCAAGTAAAAAGTAAATTTTAATGACTTTATGTAGTTTTAATCTCACAAAGCAGTAAGATCCCCCCGAATAATTTATAATGTGATTTTTGAAAGCTCTAACTTTTGTCTGCTTATTTTGTCCTGCAAGCTAAATACACTTACCAAAAATTTCCACATTCCACATCATCAAAGCTTTTCATCTTGTCTCAAAAGAAAAAGTAAAAAATTTAAATGCCATTAAAAGCCAAAATCAACTATTTTCAGACTCAATTTTCAAATGTCAGTTTTCTTTTACCTAATTTTAGTAAATTTACATAGTGTTATTCTTACTTTACTATTTGACATTTTCCAGAAGAAAAGCAATAGAAACTTTTCACCATCTGTGTTGCTTTTGGAAACTCACCCCTCCCATCTGTGGTCAAGCAATGCAATGGTCAGGCTGGTAGGGATTTGCCTTCATCATATTGCTCAGAACACTGACTCCCGGAATTACCTGTTGTTACCTTGCAGCTGAAAGTTCTGAAGAATGGACTTCTATGAACAAGGTACCACAAAAAGAGAGATGACTTTCTACAAGCACAAGCCATAAAAGGAAATGCTGATTAGAAGGATGGGGTGTGGGGAAGAAGGAATCGAATAAAAGAAAAAATAAAGGTCTAGTCTGCATTTTTGGATAGAGACCATTTTCTGTTGAATCAGCTACTATTTCTGCAGCCTTTGAATGTCTGCTTCCTATGGAGTTTAGTTTTCCAAAACAAAAGTGGGAAGGAAGTGTTTTTCAGTATAATGATGTTCTAACTAGATTTCAATTAAAAAAAAAGGACATTGGGGGTATAAGTACAGCCTGATGGCTATGCCTAGAGTTCTTGGTGAAAATGAAGAACTTGCCAAAAAACCGGGGTGGGGGGGGGAGAGTGGGTGGTGGGTGTTCTGTCTATGTAGAATGTGATGCAAAATGAGATTGCTAAACTAAGCTAGAGAAAACAGAAAGAGGAAGTCTATTAGCTCAAGCATTATACATATGCTGCCGGTTATTTTTGTTTCATTACAAGAGTTGCTTTTAAATAGATAACCATCACCTATCACCACCACCACCCCCAAAACACTAAACTGGTATCAAATGTACCTTTAATTCTTTTTCTCTGTCCTCCCAGGGACCGTCGACAACTTTGTTCTCTAGCCACCCTCATTCCAGCAATGAAACCTGACAAATAGCAAAAATTCTGAAACAGAGTTGGGGGGGAGGGGACGTGAGAACACTATTTTGCCACCCTCCTGGCTAACTGAAATGCTTGTTCCCGAGATTACAGTAATTACAGCCCCAGCATGAGTTCCATACAAGCGCTAAATGAAACAGCACATCAATTAAAAAATAAACACTCCATTCTAGGAGAAAGACAACCCCCTGGGACGTCCTAACAAGCGTAAATGAACCTGCCAGGCTCCGTCCCCTCCGGCCTCTGCTTTACCCCCACCCTGTCTTAAGGTGGTTGGGAAGCTGGCGGGGGCAGCACTCGCTGGCGGCTTCCCAAGTAGCTGCTAAACGTAACTCCAAAACCCAGCGCTCTGCGCAGACCACTGAGACGTGTCGGCTAGTAGGCGCCAGGGCTCAGCCCCGCCTCCCACAGTTAAAAAAAAAGGAGGTTCTGGCAAAAACATGTGAACTTTGGACAGAGGTATATGTTCCAAAAGTAGGAGACGAAGAGGAAGAATCCAGTCGCAGTTTCTAGTCTGTCCTATTTATAAGTTTTCCTTTCTTTTTCTTTTTAGGAGAAAGGAAACATTTTTTTTTTTTTTCCATAAGGAAACACTGTCCCGCCTGCTTTGTAGACTTTCCCACCTATTTGTCGGAAACGTTTTTGAGATCTGTACTGTCACCCCAATATCCAGGTAAGGAATATGAGGCTACACTAGGTCACTCAGCGCAAGCGGGATGTGCCCTTGTGCCCGGCTCCCCTAGGCTCCTGCGGCCGGGCTCCTGGGTCGCCTCTGGTTCAGACCCACCATCCAGAAAGAACTGCCCTTGCAACATTCCTCCCACATTTGCAAACCTCAAAGACTATGATTCTGAGAACCCCAAGTAAGGCACCCATCTCAGATCTCCCGCCGAGACCTGTCCGGGGAATGTCCCTGAATTCTGGGTTTCCCCGCCGTCCTGGCTAAAAGATGGACACGGGGACCCCCATAACCGTCAGGTCTCCCACATTAGGGCTGATGAACAGGCAGGGACTTGACTGATTTGAAACGGGCCTAGGGAGGCGCACGTTGCATAAAACCCGTCCCAGATCTCATGCAAACACTCCGGAAAAAGAAACCAAGACCTCAGACGCAATAAGCGCCATGGGGACAGTCGTGGCAGAAGCACCCACTTTGCGGTCAATCCCAAGGTTATCAAAACTCCCAATAGCAGAAAGCTCACAGGGTTGGACAGACGCCCCGCGCCGCCTTAAGGAAGGCTGAGCCTTGGGAGCGCGTAGGCTCCTCCCCTTCGCCCGGCGATTGGCGGCGCCTGGCCAAGGGCGGAGACCGAGTCCGCTCTATATAAATATTCATGAGCCAGCCAGACAGCGCGAGAGGGGCTGTAGCCGGGAAGTTGGGTGAAGGGCGCTGCTCCCGCGGAGACGGCGGCGGCAGGGTGCGATCCGCGCGGCTCAGGTGTGTCTACTCCGCCTTCTATTCCGGATTTGATTTTGTGTTTCGCTACAAGGGACCTGCCTACACTTTGCCCGATCGCTGGCCTGAGCGTGGCGCGGACTTTTATCAGAGGCGGGGCCCGTCAGTCCCAGCACTGACCGGGGGACCCACGCGCGGAGAGAGAGGGCGGCGGCCTCAGTGAAGGCGGGTCTCTTAACTCCCGCGGCTGCAGCGCGGCTTTAGGGGCGGGCATGAGCCCTCGGGGGCTGATAGGGGGCCGCAAAGGCTGACCTAGCGCGGGCAGCGGCCTGGCCCAGCCATCTTGACTGCGCACCGCGGCCCGAAAGGAAACTTGCTACACCACCACCTACTGTGCCCGGCGAAGTCAGCGTCTCCAGCGCCGCGCGAAGTGGCAGGGCGCACTGGAGAGAAAGCCAGCGAGGGACGATGAGCCGCGAGGGCTGAGATCGGCTGGGAGTTAGCCGGGCAGGCCCTGGCGGGACTGTGGTGCACGACTTCAGCCACCCTTATCTCCCTGGAGCGGCGGAAGGGAGGTACGGACCGCCACTGCCCAGGCTTCGGACTGCGCAGTGCGGACACTCCCCGAGAAGGTTATCGGTAGCAGGAGACAGAACAGCAGGGCTCCCCCTCTCTCGCCGGTTCCCCTGGCGCTCTGCGTGTCGCCTGGAGGACTGAGGCGCGGTGCCGAGGCGCACAGCATGGAGTGGGGTTACCTGTTGGAAGTGACCTCGTTGCTGGCAGCCTTGGCGCTGCTGCAGCGCTCCAGCGGTGCGGCGGCCGCCTCGGCCAAGGAGCTGGCGTGCCAAGAGATCACCGTGCCGCTGTGCAAGGGCATCGGCTACAACTACACCTACATGCCCAACCAGTTCAACCACGACACTCAGGACGAGGCGGGCCTTGAGGTACACCAGTTCTGGCCGCTGGTGGAGATCCAGTGCTCGCCCGACCTCAAGTTCTTCCTGTGCAGTATGTACACGCCCATCTGCCTGGAGGACTACAAGAAGCCCCTGCCTCCTTGCCGATCGGTGTGCGAGCGCGCCAAGGCCGGCTGTGCGCCCCTCATGCGCCAATACGGTTTCGCCTGGCCGGACCGCATGCGCTGCGACCGGCTCCCGGAGCAGGGCAACCCTGACACGCTGTGCATGGACTACAACCGCACGGACTTCACCACAGTAGCGCCCAGCCCGCCGCGTCGCCTGCCTCCACCGCCTCCCGGCGAGCAGCCGCCCTCTGGCAGCGGCCACGGTCGCCCGCCCGGGGCCAGGCCCGCGTCCCGGGGCAGGGGCGGTGGCGGAGGAGATGCAGCGGCGCCCCCTACGCGTGGCGGCGGCGGGAAGGCGCGGCCCCCTGGCGGCGGCGCAGCGCCCTGCGAGCCGGGCTGCCAGTGCCGCGCGCCCATGGTGAGCGTGTCCAGCGAGCGACACCCACTCTACAACCGCGTCAAGACCGGCCAGATCGCCAACTGCGCGCTGCCCTGTCACAACCCTTTCTTCAGCCAGGACGAGCGCGCCTTCACCGTCTTCTGGATTGGCCTGTGGTCTGTGCTCTGCTTCGTGTCCACCTTCGCCACCGTCTCCACCTTCCTCATCGACATGGAGCGCTTCAAGTACCCGGAGCGGCCTATCATCTTCCTCTCGGCCTGCTACCTCTTCGTGTCAGTGGGCTACCTGGTACGCCTGGTGGCGGGCCACGAGAAGGTGGCGTGTAGCGGCGGCGCGCCGGGCGCAGGAGGCGCTGGAGGCGCAGGCGGCGCCGCGGCAGCTGCAGGCGCTGGCGCTGCGGGCGCGGGCGCGGGCGGCCCGGGTGGGCGCGGCGAGTATGAGGAGCTGGGGGCAGTAGAGCAGCACGTGCGCTACGAGACCACCGGCCCGGCTTTGTGTACGGTGGTCTTCCTGCTCGTCTATTTCTTCGGCATGGCCAGCTCCATCTGGTGGGTGATCCTGTCGCTCACGTGGTTCCTGGCCGCGGGCATGAAATGGGGCAACGAGGCCATCGCTGGCTATTCGCAGTACTTCCACCTGGCCGCGTGGCTCGTGCCCAGCGTCAAGTCTATCGCGGTGCTGGCGCTCAGCTCCGTAGATGGCGACCCTGTCGCGGGCATCTGCTACGTGGGCAACCAGAGCCTCGACAACCTGCGCGGCTTTGTGCTGGCCCCGCTCGTTATCTACCTCTTCATTGGCACCATGTTCCTGCTAGCCGGCTTTGTGTCACTGTTCCGCATCCGCTCGGTTATCAAGCAGCAGGGCGGCCCCACCAAGACGCACAAGCTGGAGAAGCTCATGATCCGCCTTGGTCTCTTCACCGTGCTCTACACTGTGCCCGCTGCAGTGGTGGTAGCCTGCCTCTTCTATGAGCAGCACAACCGCCCGCGCTGGGAGGCTACGCACAACTGCCCGTGCTTGCGGGACCTACAGCCGGACCAGGCGCGCCGACCGGACTACGCGGTCTTCATGCTCAAGTACTTCATGTGTCTGGTCGTGGGCATCACCTCGGGCGTGTGGGTCTGGTCGGGCAAGACGCTGGAGTCGTGGCGTGCGCTGTGCACCCGCTGCTGCTGGGCTAGCAAGGGCGCAGTGGTGGGTGGGGGCGCGGGCGCTGCGGCTGCGGGGGGCGCTGGCGGGCAGGGGGGTACTGGAGCCCTGGGAGTCAGCGGGGGGCCAGGAGGTGGTGCGGGCTCCCTCTACAGCGACGTCAGCACCGGCCTGACATGGCGGTCTGGTACGGCCAGCTCCGTGTCTTATCCTAAGCAGATGCCATTGTCCCAAGTCTGAGGGAGGGGAGTGGGCACCCGGAAGGAATAGGGAGGGGGGCGAGGAGAGCAAGTGCTGGGAAGGGACACTCGAGAGGCCGAGGTTCCCACCCCTTAACCGTGTTGATTGCTATTAGCATGATAATGAACTCTTAATGGTATCCATTAGCTGGGACTTAAATGACTCGCCTAGAACAAAGTACCTGGCATTGAAGGCTCCCAGACCCAGCCTCCTTCCCTCCATTGATAAGTGAGGCGCTCTTCCCACAAGGCGTTAATTTCTGTTGGCAGAGGAGGATGGACTCTGCTGCCCTTCCAGAATCCCAGGTTTGGAGCCCTCACTGGTTGTCATTTGCTGAGCTTGAAGCCAGATCTACACATTTTTCTCCCCCCGACTCTCCTAGGTAAACTTCAACTCCTATCATCCTGGAGGAGCGAGTACTGCCACAGAAGGGATTGCATGGTTTGGGTATTCTTAATGACCAGGCAAATGCCTTAAATAAACAAACAAATGTCTTAATTATACACCCCTAGTAAATACGGGTTCCTTCCATTAGAGGATGTATTTATATAATTATTGTTAAATTGTAAAAATGTGTAAAATATGTACATATCCAAAGATATACAGTCTGTACAATTTTGTAAAAAGTTTAGAGGCCACCCCTGTACAAACAAATTATAAGTAATCTATTTTGTCAATAAAACGACTTTTGATAAATGATTTAAACATTGCCCCCTCCCCTTGCCTCTTCCAAGCTGTTCCTTTAAAGTGCTTGCTAAAGACTCTTGGGGAAAAGGACATTCTTCTGACTTCTCATTCTGTACACTAACTTTAGGCATGGAGATAATACAAATTTACCTGTTGAATTATATTTCTTAAGTATTTCATGTTGAACTGAAATCAGAATTGAACATCTGCACCTACCAAAAAGGTGGTGTTTTTAATAGCAACTCTTCCCTTAGTGGATGGTAATGGATTTGCCAGGGAGTAATTCCACTCAGGCCTAATTATTTATCTTGTATAATGTCACTAAAGGATTCGACCCCCCCCATTCATTTCTTGCATTTGTGTTTTTTGAAAACACCTGTCTTACCAGGGATTGAACCCACTGCTGAAGTGTAGGAATTATTTTATTCCACAGATGACACAGGATAAGTCACTCAACAATCTGGTAGAGCTGGTGCTCTTTAATGGGTTAACATCTTAATAACCTTCCAGGCTTGTGTATATCAAATGTGCTGCTTTTCCTAGAGAAAAAGCTATTGTTCCTCTGTCAAGACTAAGCTAATTTATTTGAGCAGAAGGCTGTTGAATTAGCAGAAGAATGCTTTGGCAATTGTTGAACTTTTTACCTGTCTGCCTAGTGCTCAGCACATCATTCCTTTAAGAGGAGCTAAATGAATAGGGTTAATCTGTAGGGAACTTGGTCTTTTGAGTTTGAAAAACTTTGATCTTTTCTCCTCTCCAAATGTGCTGTATAGTCTGAAGTTTCTTTCCCTGCTGCCCTGCTCCTCTTGGTGCAGACCAATTGGCCACCGCGGAGCCTTAAAGTTCTTCCATTAAAGGGATGTGGGACTTTTACTTTAAAAAAGAGAGCTAGCGAGGGAGAGGAAGACTTGTAACAGTTAGTGAAGACCAGAGGCCCAAGTGCACTCAGCCTTTTAAACAGCTTTTCCTGGCATTGTTAGCCAGCCTGCAGGCAGCTAGGCATGGGTTGAAGCATTATAGAAAAGGGCTCTGAATGCCCTACAGGTGGTCTGAGCACATAATCCCCCAATTTAAAGCGTTTTCCTTTGCTGGACAATTGCATTACAAAACTCCCTTCTTTTTCGCTCCTAATTGAACCAATGAACTATTATAAACTACAAGTTTTTCTTAAAAAAGAAAGAAAGAAAAAAACCTCACTACCGAAATTCTATTGACTAAATTCTGGCAAATTTTCTGAACTAAATCTTTTAAAGCACCGGAAGTAAAAGCTTCAGCATACATTTCTCTTTTTCAGATATTTTTCTGCATGCTTGTTATTTTCTGACAGATTAGCAATAATTTAAAAGTAATTGGTAAGGTTGTGTATTCATACTGAAAAGATAGCCCCAGGTCCCTTATTAACCTGTCAATCAACATAAGAAATGGGCAACTACCCTGCTAATGATGGGGGGCATGAAACATTGTGGGGTGGGAGGGGACCTGTTCTCTGCATCCTGCTAAAATGTTTGTTCTCTTCATTTTTCCTAATAGGAATATTTAGTGGTTAAAAAAAAATTAATGAATTGGATGGAAACTACTTCTTGACTGATCTTTCTCATGTAAGAGGTTCTTAAGAAGAGTTTCTTGGTAGAAACATTTTGCAAATCCTTTCCAGAGTCATTCTTGGTGTTAATTGGATTTTTAAAGTTAGATGTTCAATAAGAACACCTACTTTAGATATCATGCTGATTTTATTTTTTTTAAGGCAGAGGCATTGTAAAATCTCCTAGCAGTTTTATTCATTAAAGAATTACTATATTGTAACTTAGATACCAAGAAGAGGCTGCATCCAACCTACATGGTGACGCTCATTGACTGTAATGCAGATAAGCCAGCCATAAACTTTACATTTTCAGTTATAGAGGAGAATTATAAGGACAGTTTCTGTAGGCCTTACACAGTGTGTGATGGGAGAGAGCTCAAAATCACTAGCAATGTAGCAGTCTTTCTCATTAGTGACACATTTTCAGCTGTGTGACACTATGGGAAATAGTCATTTGGCCCCTGGTGGCCAATTGGTCTTTCTGAAGCTTTTTTCCTTGATAATTCTTCATTATATCCTTGTAAAATACCATATTTGATAACTCTTCCAAGATGGCTATAAGTGTTTTTGACAGTCAGAGGACAACTCTCAGTAAAAAGACTTGTAGTTATAATCACCATAGACTGATTTTAGGGACTGATATTAAGCACAAATGCTGATTCTTTAGTCTTCAAAACTAAAACTTGAGTCACAAAGTTGTCATATCTAAATGTATCTACTAATGAAATAAAAAACCCAAAATTGATTATGGAGATGGGAAAGGGGAGAAAGATCTCTATTTGGCCATTTGCACTAGATGAATGAATGGATCCCTTGCTGGAACACCCTTTTTGTACCATAGAGGTGTGCCCTTAATTACTATATGAAATGGGTGTTTTTAAAAATCTTGTTATTGTGTGGCTAAAAGATCAATGTAAATAAAGTAATATGGTTAAAATCATTAGTAAAACTAAAGCTCATTAAAATTACTTGTAGAAGATGTTATATGAAACACTTTCTTTTTGCTTTAAATAAATGCAATTTGAAAGTATAAAACACAAGGGGGGGATTTTTATAAGGAAATTAAATGACAAACTATGTCACCATACAGTTTTTTATCCTGCCTGGATAGCATCCCACATTCCTGTAATTCTTCACAGTTTGAGAAAAGGAAATCAACTGTCTTGCCAGCTCGTGTGAAAGTAAAATCACACAGAGATTCCGCAAAGCAGAGGATGCAATTCATAGGTGCAAACACTCCATTAAGATTCTCCAAACACATCTCAAGTACAGGGAACAGCTTTCCACATTCGATACTATACTGCCACCTTGTGGTACCATAAAGTTCTAGAACCTGGAGGATAAGATCCCTACATCCAAAAATGCAGAGCTAAGGAGGGAGGAGCTGCTGGTAAAAGGAAGGGGATGATGACTGCACAAAAGTCAATGAAGCACCTACTCATAAGAAGACATGAAGTTATATTCCCAAAATTATAGTTATGTAAATGACTAACAAGTTTGGTTTTGTCGTGGGTTTTGTTTTAATTACAAGAAAAACATAATGAGCTCCCACACTGGCCCTTACCCCAGGCACAGAATGGTCCACAGAGCATGCAAGCATTTTGTGTTTATAATTTTGCACACTTTCTTATAAGAAAAGGACCCCAAAACTGTCATCAGTTTAAGGCTCCACAAGATCTCAACTGAATTAAATCTTCAATATAAGAGTTATGATAATGATATAGTTCAACTATACTGAAATTCAAAGCTCTATCTTCTTTATCTTTAATTTTCTTTGGAGAATGGACCACTTGACAGAGTTCATCATACTAAAACTTTTAATGGAAGAAAGAATGAACCATGAAGAATATTTTGAGGTGGCATGTAGTTGGTTTACCATTTAAATGGACTACTTTACAACTTCCCAGAGAGAACTTGATCCTCTGAGTCCAGTGGATATGCTTCAAATGCTACCCACAAGTACCCCTGGGTTGGTTGGGATGCAGGCATTTTCCCCTGATGTCTAGCCAGGTATCGGTAGAAACACCAAAGAATAAAATCTGCACTGAGAAACAAAGCGAGACGGAGAGAAGAGAGCAGGGAACATCTGCTCTGGAATACCCTGAGAGAAGTTTTCCATAGCACAGTGATGTGAAAAGACCAAGTCTTCAGGAAGAATGCATATAGAAAAGAGGTAGTCTAAAAAGCCCATATCTGAAGACTTGATTCTGAGGCTCAAGAAGAATCAGAATGTCTGGTGGGGTGGAAAGGAAGGAGATGACCCTGGTGGAGAGGATTTGTTAAGATACAGCAGAGCCTGGCTTAGAAGACATGGCTTGTCACTCCTATTTCTCCAGGCCTTTGCTGACTGCCCTGTTCTGCTGTGTAAATCCCTGAGACCACCTTTCTATATATTCATACACATATATGTATGTTCATATATATACACAAATATATACATGAACATCAAATTACCAGGGTTGTATTCACCTATTTACAGAATCCTACCAGAGCACAGGTTCCCCATGGTTCTGTGCCAACCGACACAGGAACAAAGAAACATACAGCCTGAAGGGCTGCTAGGATAGTTTTGCAAAGGTTTTCCTATTGGAACTCTGGTTGACTTAGGCCACTTGTTCATATAGTTACCGATTTCCTAGATGATACAAAAGATGCAAGAACACAGAGTCTGTCTGCTAACTCTGAAGAGGAAGGTCCCCTGGAGGAAGGAGAGGAGTCTGATGCTGATAGACTTCATACTGTGGAAAGGGTCCAGAAGTAGAAAGCTTCCACCCTGTTCAGCAGGAATGGGGAGCTCTTCGTGGAAAGCCTGACTAGCACCAGTGAGGGAGGTGAACCACAGGGCCACATGGAGTCCAGGAGGAGCCTTGTAGAAATCTCTGGAGTGGAAGAACAAACCAAAAAGTTTAGTCAACTGTTTAAATCACATGCCCCTAAGGCGACCTAAGAGGATGCAGATTCAAAAAAAGGGGGAATAGTGGAAGAAAAGAGTGGAAGTAAAGGAAGCCGGACCAGGGCAAGACCAAAGGTAAATTGAACTGAGTGACCGAGTTTTTAATGGCTTTTCAAGCCCAGAGAAGGACCGTTCACAGAGGACAAAGGTACCTATTTATACTGCCTGTTCAACACTCAGGGTGAATCATACACTAATTTAAATTAGAAAAACAATTTCCAGAGCTTATCCCTTAACAAACCTGTTTCTAATTAACTAACACCTTGACAGTAGTTCTCACCCTGTCTACACTTTAGAAGCGCTTGTTTCTTCTTAAAATAGCAACACACCGGCAGCGCTGTGGACCAACTGAATCAGAATTCCTGGAGACGGAATCTGAGAATTCAGCTTTGTAAAACTACCCCAGTTAATTCTAACTTGTAGCCAGAGTTGAAAATCAGTGAAATATAATTAAAAGTGGCATAATGATGTAAAAGACACTTAAAAAAATACAAATACAAGAAATGTCTATTGTCATCCAACTTGACTAAGTGGAAGTGGTTGTTTTTTCTTCTTTTTGTTGCTTTAAGTATTTGGAAGAGGACATCAGCGCCCTCACCTGGTTCAAAGGGAGAATTTCATACTTTGTTTTGATCTGAAGACATCATTACACAAAGCAATTTTATTTTTTAAATTTTATATATATATTACACCATTCTTCATCCTTGTACAGTGTATATTTCTTGTCCCTGTGAAGTTCCCATCACCAGCTCACCCGTGTCCCATCACCATAGTCCTTTGTGCTCTTCCCACCCATTTTGTTCCTTCTTCCTCCTCCTCCCCTAGCGAATGTCTCACATTTATTTATATTAGTCTGTTGATTTTGATTTTTAATTTATTGTAATTTTTCCTTAGTCCCTTATTTGTTTCCTCTACAGCAATTTTAGATAACCCCATTTTTCTTTCATTTGTAAAGAAATAAATAACTGTATATACCAGGTCTGATTCTATTAAAATGAGACTCAAACCCAACCTAAGAACCTAGGAGGAGCCAATAATGTTGATGTAAAAATATGTTAAAACTTCTCATTTTGCTCAGTAGATGATTGTTGACTGAAACCATCTTCCCTAGAAGTCAAAGTTCATCCTGTCATGACCTACGACCAGCATGACTTTCTAAGAGGAGGTGATTTGTCGTGTTCTAGTCCAGAAGGCAGGGACCTCAACAATAGTTCATTGGCTGGATCCTGAATATGTGTCAATATGTCTACCTTTTAAAGGAAACTGACAATATATCAAGCTAGAACTTTGCTCAAGGATTAGAATTCGAGGAAAAACTTTTTTTTTTTCCAGTTCAGAAACCTCTTTCTCTGGGTACCCTGAAAAAAGTGACAAGTCCCTACTCAAAGACCTGGAAAGTGGGATTCTTTTCCCCATGAAAACTTGGGATTTCCTGACTCTACAGAAGAGGAGTTTAGATTTTAACTATTACATCTCATATTAACTCTGTAAGGCAAATTTTAAGCAAAGGATTATATGTCACCCATGAAAGGGATACAAACTTTTCATAATACCATCAAAGAACATCTCTTCACTCAATTTAATGACAACTAAAAAGAAGCTAGTAATTTAATCATTCTGGAAATAAAACAGCTATTATTTTTAATTGATTAATTTAGAGAATTGCCAGTAAGTTGCAGAAGGCCAGTAAAATGGAAAAGTTTAAAACATAGACTCCGCACCCCACTGCTAGATGCCACTCATATATGAGCTACCCACCCTCTGTCTCCTCAGTTTTCTCCTTTAAAGAATGGGAAAAAAGAATCGTGCCTCCTTCATAGGGTTATTGTGAGAATTTCGTTCTAATGCAGTCAACTGTATTAACAGTGCCTCCCTGGAACAGTGAGTCAACTACCATCATTGAAGAGCCTACGGTACTCTTTTTCTGTGTCAGTTGCACCATTTTGACATTCCGTTATTTGCTATTTCCTGGGATTTGGGTGGCAGCCATCTTACTGGATGGGAGATGAGATCTCGTGGTTTTGAATTCCATTTCTCTTCTGACTAGTGATATCAAGGATTTCTTCATATGCTTCCAAGTCATTTACATCTCTTTTTTTCCTTTAAAGGTTTATTTTTTTTTAATATATGAAATATGCTGCTGAGGAGAACAGGGTGTGAGACAGGAGGGTGTGCTTTGCCAAAGGCTTAGCTCCATGGCCATCAACCCCAGCCACAGTGACTGGCAATAGCTTGATAGTGCTGAGACTTTAAACTCTGTGCCACCAAGGAGGCCATACATCTCATCTTTAAAGAAATGTCTATTTAAGTACTCTGCCTTTTTTCAATCAGATTATTTGATTTTTTTTTTGATTTATGGAACTTCTTCACATCTGTTAATACTAACCTTTTATTATATGTTTACAGATACTTTCTTCGATAGCATAGGCTGCTTTCTCACTCTGTTGGTTATTTTTCTTGATATACAAATGTTTTTGATTTTGATGCAATTCTATTTGTTTATATTTGCTTTCATTTCATGTGGTTTTGGTATTAATTACAAGAAATCATTGCCAAGTTCAATGTCATGAAGCTTTTCATCTGTATTTTCATCTTTATGTGCATTTTTAGTAAGAGTAGGAAGGCTGGAAGTGTTAGTGTATAAAACAAATACCATTTTTAAAAGACACATCATTTTAAAGAGTTTACATTCTGGCAGATTTGGGGTAAAGGTATTAAAATGTTTGCTGGCTCTGGTTAGTACTATTCCTTATTTCATATAGGACTCTATAGGAAAAAATTTCAATATTATTCTGCCCAGGATCCAAATAACACCTAACACTTCACTGCTGAAATGACCCTCTGTGGGAGAATAAATCTCAGGGTATGGCCAGGGATTGGTGGTGGACTACATCCTAAAGCCAATTTCAGAAAGAACATATTATCTCATTTCCTGACTAATAAATACCAATTTATGCAGATAATTTATTTTCCTTTGGAAATTATAATTACTATCTTAAAATATACCTGCTTTTAAGCAGCACAAAGTATGTATTTAAACCTTAAATTCACAGACTTTATTCATATTTTGTTAATAAGTCTTCTATTTCTAAGTGTCTTATACCTAAATGAAAGCAATTTGCAAAGGGGTTTGTTGGAACCAAAAAAATAAATGGTATCATTTTAAAGTATCATGTCATTTCTGGTCTAGAAGATTTTGAGCCCATCTAGACCAATGTTTTTTGTCATGGTGTAGAGTAAAATCTATTTATAAAATGCAGATACCTGGGCCTCCCTGGTGGAACAAGGGGTTTAGAAGTCTCAGCGTTATGAAGCTGTCGGCAGTCACTGCAGTACCAGTTCAGTGCCAGGGAGGATCCTACATAGTGCAGCAGACCTCTCCTGTCTCACCTGCTGCTTCCCTCAGCAGTGTATTTCAGTAGATCTGCCTGTTCTGTTCCCCACCCTGTCTCTAGATGACTCCTCTCAGCCCCGGCACCTCTGACCTATACCCAAGCTCTTGTATGCATAAATAAATAAAATAATTTTTAGAAAATGCAAATACCGAACTACTCCACCTCCTCACCCTGCAGAGGTTGTTGCTCAGAAGAGTTGAGAACAGCTTAGTTTGCCCACCCTACATTCTGTACTTGGAAATAAAGGTGTAAAGTCGGTACTTCCTCCCTGAGCACACATCCTTGTCTATCCCCAATCAGCTCCTACTGTTTCATGCTCACCCACGGATTCATGTGTTCTTTACCATAAATTAACTTTTGCTACAATAACAAACAACTCCAAAATCTCAGTGACTTCACACAACAAAAAAATGATCACCACTTACCCATATCCAGCGTGTGTCAACACAGGGATTCTATCCACTTTAGGCACAAGAAGACCCAGATAGGCAAAAGCTTGACCTTAGCATGTGATTCCATGATCTCTGCATAAGCTGGGAAGGATTGCATTAACTTTTTCCTGAAGTTTCTGCCTGGAAATGACATGTATCATATCTACATGTGTCATGGGCCAAAGCAATTCGTATGACCATATGGCAATCACAAAGGGAGCATAGAAGTAATCCTGCCATACATGTGCCCAGAAATGAAAAACTGGAAATATTTAATACTTATTTTTTTGAAGATTTATTTATTTGTGCATATAAGAACTGGGGTACAGGCCAGAGGTGTGGGGGTTGGGTGGGGTGAGAGGATTCACCAGAGACAGAGTGAGGAGCAGAAAAGACAGATCTACGAAATACACTGCTGAGGGGAGCAGCAGGTCAGACAGGAGAGGTCTGCTGTGCCATGTGGGTCACCGACCTGGCAGGGATTGAACTGTGCTGCAGTGGCTGCAGATAGCTTCATAGTGCTGAGACTTAGCTCCTTGCCCACCAGAGGGGCGCCCTGAAAATATTTATTGATTTGTCTTCATGACTACCATAGTTTCCATACAAATGTATTGACATCTCTCTCTCCACCACAATGAAGTTTGCCCAACAATGAAAGCAGTGAAGTAAAATACAAAAAGAACAAGATAAAGGTTCTTTTCTTGCTCTACTTTTCATTAACCTGTAATCTCATTATCTTTTTCAGACTCAATTGTTCTCACCCATGAAATGAGGATAATAATTATTTTCTGACTTTTTACACAGTTCACCTAAGACACAGATGACATGATCAAGACAAAATTAATATAATTTAAGTCTCTATTTACAAAAATATAGAAGGAAATTCAAGGACTCATTCTCCTCAATGAGATGTTTGTGACTTCCAAAGCACTTATCATGGTTAAGTATCAGTGTTTCAACCCACTTGGAAGAATTTCTATAATTTTTAAAATGTATGCTATTCTAGACATCCATCTATTCAACTCACATTTATTGAGTACCAACTGTGCCCAAAGAACTGGGAGTTACATTCAGAATCTCCAAGAATCATGATGATATGGAAGGGGGTTGGTGGCACAATTTTCAGCTGTAGATACTTTCTTTGTGTAAAACTAAGTGGCTTGTGGACAGAATAAGCTTACAGTAAAACTAAATATCAAAAAGAATAGAAAATGTGAAGGAACAAAGAAGAAAGTAGATGAGAAGAAAAGTTCTTGAAGCAAAAACAATTTAAAACAGAGTTGCAAAAAAATGCTGCAATTATATCCCAACACAGTTTCCATATTTTAAACTTGTAACTCTATATCCTGGAAAACTTTACACTTCATAATTTTTACACTGGAAAGTTGGATTTCATATGAAGGAAATTACTAAATCTGAATACTTTAGATTTAAAATGACTCACATACTCTTTAAGATTAACAGAATATAACACTATATTATGATTTGTATATTTACACTTGAAAATTTCCAAAGGATTTAGCAGATGAGTCCAATGATTGGATTTTTCCAAACCATACAGAAATTTTGAAATTCAAGTTTTCTTTAACTAAAGGATGAATGTGGTGAATTCTGTGATTTGCCAACACAATCATATTGTGTCAACTTGAGAAAGATTAGTGTTAGACTAACACAGATATTTCCAAATTCAATAAAATAAGGGTGGTTCTGAAGTAAGTCAATAAATAACTCTTTTCTAGGTCCCTAAAGTTCTCAATTTAGTTTTACTGTAAACTGTTCATTAACCGGAGAAGTGTTATATTAACAACAAAAGGTGTTAATTCCACTAGGATTATCAGCAGTGTTATTTCCCTAGCATAATTAAGACTTTACTGAAATCTGGATACCATTCTACCCCCTATTTTATGTGATTTTCCAGATCTATACTTTGCCTCTATATTTTGCTTACTGGATCTGAGGCCATTCCAAGACACCTTACTGGGCATGGGTGAGACCCAATTTAAAAAGTAGATGAAATGTATTTTGGGGGTAACTCCATCCTCTTCTGTGTCCTCTTTCTCTTTGATGGTATCCATTTCCTGCTCAGGTACCAAGTTCTATCCTGGATTTTTCAGTCTTTAACTCTAACTGTGCTTGTCTTTGTTAGTAAGATAGGTTTCCTATCAACAGCTGAAGGCTGGAATTTGTCTTGAAACCATTCAGCCACTCCACATGAATGTGTGAACACACATTCATGGTGCTTAAAGTTAAGTTGAGGATCTCCCTGGTGGTGCAAGGGGTTAAGTTGCAGCACTCTGAAGCTATCTGTAGCCACTGCAGCACGAGTTCAATCCCCAGCCAGGGAGGTAACCCACATGGCACAGCAGACCTTTCCTGTCTCACCTGCTGCACCACTCAGCAATGTATTCACTCAATCCATCTGTTCTGTTCCCCACTCTGTCTCTGGTGAACACTCTCTCCCACTCACACCTCTGACCTGTACCCCAGCCCTTGTATGCATAAATAAATAAATCCGTAAAGAAAGAAAAGTCTGCTAATAGTCTGATTGGTATTCCCTTATAGCTATCCCTTTTATCTCCTGATGCTTTTACTATTCTGTCATTGATGCTGGTTTAGAACAACTTTACTACTATAGTATGTCTTGGTGTGTGTCTGTCTGGTATTATTTTGTTTGGAACTCTTCGGGGCTCTTGGATCACAATGTCTGACTTCTTTTCCAGATTGAGATGATTATTAGCAATTACTTATTTGAATAAATTCTTGATGCTTTTCCCTCCTTCTTCTACCTCAGAGACCCCAATGAGGTGGATGTTATTTTTCTTCAAGTTATCACAACGGTCTCTTACATTATTTCTGTTTTTAATTCTTTTTCTCTGCATTTTTCTACTTGTGTGTTCTCCAACACTGTGCTTTTGATTCATTAATTCTCTCCATTGTTTAGTTTGTTGGTCTGCTATTGAGGTTCTCAATTGTATTTTTTAATTCAGTTACAGTGTTTCTTAGCTCCCTTATTAGTAATTATAGCTGCCTCTTTTTAAAATAGATTTTTCCATTGCTGTTTATATATATAGCACATTACATGTATGTATATATATATATATTTCAATTCCATAAGCATTGCTGTTACCTGCATTCCCGTGATATCCTGCTGTCCTGTTGCATTAAAACTCCTCCCAGGGCTTTTTTTGCTCTAGCATTTGTGACCTGTTCTTCCATTTCCTCATTTATAAAATGTATGGGTTGTCATAGGGTAGACATTCAAGATGTTGTCTTTACACCTGTTGAAGTAATCAGAGAACTGGCACTGGTGAGGGGTAGTAGGTATAAAAAAAGGATCAGGACAGTATGTACCAAAGGGTTAGCCCTGGTAAGCTCAGGGATCCCAGATTTTACTGTGTTATAAGCACCCAAGCTATGTGCTTGTGTGACTTCTCGACCTGCTCTTCAGCCTTAAAGTCTATAGGGCCTCCCTGGTGGCGCAGTGGGTTAAGCAATGCACTATGAAGCAAACCGCAGCCATGGCAGCACGAGTTCGATCCCTGCTGCCAGCCAGGGAGGGGACCCACATGGCACAGCAGACCTCTCCTGCCTCGCCCGCTGCTCCCCTCAGCAGTGCGCTTCCTTTGATCTGCCTGTTCTGCTCCCTGCTCTCTGTGGTGAATCCTCTCACCCCCCACACCTCTGGCCTATACCCCAGTGCTTGTATGCATAAATAAATAAATCTTTAAAAAAAAAAAACCTTGCAAAAAATTGAAATAAATAAAAAAGATATGTGATTTGTAAATATTTTGGTGCTTATATATATTGCACCCTAAGTATGACCCAACGGAGGTCTCTGATGGTAAGAAAGGATAAGGAAGGCTTCCCTCGTAGTGCAGCAGGTTGAGTGCCACACTGTGAAGCATCCAGGGCACAGCAGCCCAAGTTCAATTCCCCAACCAGGGAGGGGACCCACAGGGAGCAGCAGACCTCTCCTGCCTTTCCCACTGCTCTCCTCAGCAGTGTATTTCAGTCGATCTGCCTGTTCTGCTCCCCACTCTGTCTCTGGTGAAGCCTGTCACCTCCCACACCTCTGGCCTGTACCCCTGCTCTCTCTCTTTTTTGTTTAATATTCACAGGAAGATTTAATGCCTGATACGGAGATATTCTTTTACTGTTCCTTATTTGTCCACATAAAAAATAGTTAAGAAACGAGCACCTTCTTTTCCTATATAGAGAATAGTTGCAATCATTGACTTTGAAATTAAGGAGAGTTATGTGCTGGCCACTTAATGACTAGTTGACATTCAGCAGTTTGTTAACACTCTGCACCTTAGTTTCTGCTTATAAAACAGAGCCAGTATGTACTTATCGCTTAGATTTGTTGGATAATTAAATGAAAATGAATAGAATTATATAATTCAATTGTATGTAACATTATAGTTGTTATTGATATTTCAGGAGTGTGCCCCTCATTTATATCACCCTTGACATTGTACCCCTGCTCTTGTATGTGTAAATAAATAAATCTTTAAAAAAAGAAAAAAGAAAGGGTAAGGAAGAAGGCTGGGAGCAGATCTATGTCTACAGACATCTTCTTCCTCATGCAAACTCCTGGAGAGCCCAGTTTAGAGTCACCTATTAAACATGGATGATTTCACCACCCAGGAAACACTTTACCATGACACACTCTGTCTCTCTCTGAGACATCCGTGTCTCCTATATCATCTGAATTTTCCAGGAGCCTGCAGAGTAAGGTAGTCTTCATATACCCATCTTAGCACCAGGAAAATGTGCGCTCACAGGAGTCAGAGGAGCTGTTTGAGAAGTGGCACTGGAGCAATGATCTATTAGGAACAATCTTTCCGCCTGTTTGCTGGCTTCTCATGTCAATAAATTGATTTTTCAAGCTTCATAGAAAGAAACAGAAGCAAGAGATTAAATGTCAAATGTAGAACCAGTGCTTAATAAAGACTAATTGTCAACATAGCTCATTGATTTCAACTCTTATTTGTCAACTTACTGATAAAACACATACCAAGGACACGAGGAGGAAGAAGCGCTACTAGACGGGGGTGTATATGGTTGGAGAGAGGACAATCTGCTAGTGACATGTGGATGATAAATTGAGGAATCTTTCAGCTTTAAGATGACAAAGAAGTGGGTCTCCCTGGTGGCACGGAGAGTTAAGAGCCACACTGTGAAGCATCCATGGCACAGCAGCGCGTGTTCAATCCCCCGCCAGGGAGGGGGCCCACATGGCGCAGCAGACCTCTCCTGCCACGCCTGCAGCCCCCCTCAGCAGTGTATTCTGGTCTATTGGCCTGTTCTTCTCCTTACTCTGTTTCTGGTGAATCCTTACCTCCTGCAACTCTGGCCTGTACCCCTGCTCTTGTATGCATAAATAAAATTAAAAAAAAATAAAGATAACAAAGAGGTGTGGACCATCAATGCTATGGCTAGGTAGACACGCTCTTTGTAATCACTAAGTTTTTAAAATGTTTCATGCATGCCTCTGCTCCACCTGTTTTGGAATGTAAAAGGGGTAGGGAGGAAACTCTTTTTACCAAAAAATAGCTTTTGGATTTGACTTTTAATTTCTAAATTCTCCATGAAACCCATTTTATCCAAGTTCAGCTTATAAGAAAATTTAGTAACTTCTTTCTGCTCTATTTTCACTCTACATATATCTTCTCAGGCCAGGGTAGAAAGTTTCCCAAGGAAGAGATTTGCTCTGTGATTGACAGAGGGAGGGAAAAGACAAACATATATTTCAAGTGGGGGTGGGGAGAAGAGACATCTGTTTCATTTCTATAAAACATTTATCCCACAGCACAACCAAAATACAACTGGCAGGATTTAGACTGTGCAGCTGATCCAGGCCCCAGAGCTGGAATGCTAAAGTTACGGGCAGGAGGGGGTCCCTGGAGAGTGTGCCTGAGAAGCCCAGATGCCATCTCTCCTCAGCTGCAAAGCACCACCCCCTCCTTACCTCTGAACCCAAATTTACACTCAGAAAATTCAAAATAGATATTCACGGTAGGTTAAAAACTTCTACAAAAAGAGTCACGTTTATTGATTCTATAAATAACACTTTTCTTGACTAAGTATAAGCCTAATCTCACTGATCCTCATAATCTCTCTTTCATGTTCGTCTCAGTAGACAGCCAGCTGTAGTACATACCAGCTCAGCATTTGGATTCTACCATTGGGTTTCTATTACTGAGGGTCACTTGAGAATCCACCTGGACTCTAAGCTGGGACGACTTCTGAAATAAAGTTCCTGCAAAGCTAGACTAGACAATAGCTAGTGAGCCTTTCATACTGTGCAAAGAATAAAGATTTAAATTAAAGCACATGTGCACACATACACTTAAGATAAATTCTTATTTGACTGTCATTAAGCAGATAATCCTGAAGTTTAAGAAATTTAGGTTCTTGGCCCAATTCAGTCTGTTGTTTTATTCCTTCTCACTGCCTTTCTCTTCTCTCCAAACGCAGTACATCTGGGGACTTGAGCTAATGTCTTTGCTTAGCCTCCCCTCCTCTGAGACCAATCTGTTGGCCACTAGGATCTAGGAGATACCTCTTTATGGTGCAGTGCCTAGAAAACTGTTGTTCTCTGAGGCAAACGCTAGCTAGCTATTGACCCCAAATTTTCCTCCTTCTCCTGGAAACACAACTAGAGCTCCTTTTACATTCTTTGGAGCAGTTATACCTGAGTTCTAGCCACAGAACATGGTCAGACACGCCGGCACCCTCTCGGGCCCAGCCCATGGAAACTGCTTTGTCCCTGCCTCAGCAACCTTGGCATCGTGGGTGGAAGGTGATGGAGGCAGGGGATAGAAGGATCCCTGAGTCATCACCAGAAGAAGGCTGCACTTCTAAAAACTTCTTTGTTAAGCGGCTCAGATGGGGGCTTGTTGTTATGTCAGCTGCAAATACCTTCCTTACATGCTTATGCCTTAGGCAATGGGGGACCGGATAAATTTCTGTGCATCCAGTGTGCAAAAGATGCACAGACCTGAAGCAGAATGAAATTTTGAAAAAAGGGTAATAGCCACACGATGTTAGATATTAGATTAAAACTAGAGATTTTTTTAACCTTTTGGAGATAGTCTAAGATTTTTTTCTCCTTTGCTTAAATGGCTGGAAAATATCTATAAAGACTTCAAAAGTTAAGTTACAAAACCAGGGGCAACTGAGGTGTCCTTTATGAAAGCAAAGAGGAGGGTGGTTTCTATCTGCAGGTTGCCACAAAAGTTGTCATGCTAATGTAGCCAAGCAAGTTCCTGAACTCGCAAAGCCTCATTTGCAATTTTGTTCCTTATAGGTGGAGTCATATCATGTGACCAAAATGTCTGTCCAATCAGCACCACCATCACTTGTAGGGTGCAAAATCAGTGATTTATCCTCAGAATTCCTTCTCACCTTTTATGGAGTTCCCATCTCTCTCTCATGGTAGTTCTTCCCAGGATACACAGAACTCTCCTGTTCGACCATTTTCATTACCTATGGAAGGGTCCAATAAATTAACCACTATTAATGTTAAAATGACTGACAAGTCAAATCAAATCCACAATGAGGTAGTGCCTTACATCTTAGCAGGTGATGTGATGACTATCATCAAGAAGACAAGAGCCGGGCCTCCCTGGTGGTGTAGTAGATTAAGCAACTGCACTGTGAAGCAAACCACAGCCCCTGCAGCATGAGTTTGATCCCTGCCGCCGGCCAGGGAGGGGACCCACATGGCAGAGCAGACCTCTCCTGTCTCGCCCGCTGCTCCCCTCAGCAATGTGTTTCAGTCAGTCAGTCTGCCTGTTCTGTTCCCCACTCTGTCTCTGGTGAATCCTCTCACCGCCCTCGACTCTGGCCTGTACCCCAGCTCTTGTATGCATAAATAAATAAATCTTTAAAAAAAAAAAAAAGAAGACAAGAGCCAACAGACTCTGGCAAGGATGTGATGAAGAGAAAACACTTAAAATTTTTGGTGAGAATGTAAATTAGTCAAACCGCTCTGGCAAAAATATGGAGAGGCCTCAAAAAATTAAAAATAGATTAAATGCTGGGCCTCCCTGTTGGCACAAGGGGTTAAGTCTCAGCACTATGAAGCTCTTGGCAGTCACTACAGCATAAGTTCGATCCCCAGCCACAGAGTGACCCCACATGGTGCAGCAGACCTCTCCTGTCTTGCCCACTGCTCCCCTTAACAGTGCATTTCAGTCAATCCACCTGTTTTTCTCCACACTCTGTCTCTGGTGAATCCTCTCACCTCCCTGTACCTCTGGCCTACACCCCAGTTTTTGTACATATAAATTAATAAAATAAATCTTTAAAAAATTAGACCCACTCTAACAATTAGCAATCCCAGTTTTGGAAATATATATATATGCACAACAATTATAGCAGGACCACAGTAGCCAAGATATGGGAGTAATCTAGATGCCAATCAACAGATTAGTGGAACAGTGAGCTGACCAAGATGGCATAAGAGGAAGTTTCTTGCTTCACTGCTGAAATGATCATATAAGGTAACCATTCAGGCACTACATCCAGAGAATTCCATTATTTGGAATTCCATTATTTGGAAACTAGAATAACTCTTGGTCATCACAGAAAGTACAGACCACACCACAGGGACACAGAGGAGATTCATGTTTCAGTGACCAAGAGGTGGGTGGAGTGAAATGCCTGGAGGTCGTGGTTGGGAGGCAAGAGGCTGCCTTAATCTATGCTGCCACTTAGCAGCCCTAGGAAGGGAAGAACAAACAGACTCTTTGTTGGGAGAGATACATATGGAGGAGCTGGATACCAGTGCTCCCAGATGTGCACCTCCTCCCCACCCCTTGGGACCTTGTGAAGTCAGCTGGCACCACGTTGGCTGCAGAGACTTGGATCTGGAACCCCTGAATGGAGGAATATCAACAGTGTCACAAACACGAGCCAGCCACCCCAATAATGTTTACAAAAATATGTGTCCCTGCTTGGCCCCTCCCTCACCCCTGCATCAACAACTGCAAAATCAGGTCTCTGTATCAATGGAAATTGAGAAATTCAATTATCTGCCTATTACTCTAAAACTCAACCTTTCCCACATTCCTTTCACTACCAAGATTTGTTGAATTGATTCCCTCTCATCACCTAGTATTATCAAAGTTCATACTAGGGTGTTATGGAGCTTATTTTTAAAATTAAACAAAGCCCTAGAGAATCCTTCTAGCTCTAAGACTATGCTCAACCTAGGGAAGTCCACCAGAATTCCATGCTGTAAGAGACAGGATGCCCCTGAATGCTCAAGTCACATTTATTGAGTCCTTGCAATGCAGTGGGCAGAGATGTCAGCTTTGAAGAAAGGGGACTTAGCCGTGGCTCATAGTGTTCATTGTATTGAAGAGAGAAAGAGAGAGAGAGATTTCTATTTATGTTCAAAATAGACACATTCATTCAAATGGTTTTTTACATTTAAACCAATTGCCTTGAGAGCCTACAGAGATAACAAGCAGGATGTTATTGTCCATTCTGGTAGATATTCATTGTCAAAGTTTTCTTTAGAACAGCTGAAAGTATTCATTTGTTTCATGAGCACATTGGTTCGCCATTTGATTATTTGCAGGAGCAAAGGGTAAATCCTCTTCCTCATCCACCTCATATTTGGAGATGGGAGAATGTTCATCAGCTCTGGGTTATACCCAGATGACTCTTGCTCCTCTCTGGATGAAGGTGAGCAGGTTTGTTTTGTCCCAGAGCAGATCTCGGTGCTAGGCTGTTTCCCAACTGGCATTTCAAGGCGGCATTTTGGCTCTGACTTGGGCAGCACTTGGACTAAAACCAGAATCATGCAGTGCACAAAGCATCAATGGAAGTTTGTCCCAAGACCCAAGTTCAGTGTCTATTTCTAGCGCACACGCACACACACAAAAACTCGAACACAGGCTGTTCGGCCACAATTCTCAGTGTTTCTCATCAGCTCACTGCAACTTGGAGACGCTCAGGAAAACCTCGACTGTAAAGCTCTCCAAAGACAGACAAGGCTGGACTAGAAAATCTGTGACAACGCTGTAGCTACCCAGCCTCTTCTTAGAGGAGCTATGCATGGCCAGGACCCTCAGGACAATGACTCAAGCCCGGGGGGCCCCCACGTGCTGTACACTCATGTGCAATAACAATCGAAAATGACACCCACATTCTCAAAAATTGTTTTTTCTACATATTTTCTGCATCTGTCTTTTGTCTTATGACACAGTGAAGAATGAAGTGCATCGCAATTCAGTCAGCATTCATTTTTATTAAGGGTGTTTGGAGAAGCTGAATTAATATCTGTGATCGACAACATGTATAAAACGTATCTTTTATCTAAGCAGAAACTGAAAACAAAAAAAAAGTACATAGTAGTTCACACATTAAAACACAAATGAGCTCTATTAATGTCAAAGAGCATGCTTACATCAAGCACACGCTGCTTCATGGCTGGATGGAAAAAAATGAGACAACCGAATGGGAGCCTGGCAGAGTCGGCAATCTGACCCTCGCCCATGAGTCATCTTAGCTTCCAGTCTGCGTTTGAATATCAAATACTTTTTGCAGCAGAAAGTGTGATCTAAATTAAATCTGCATTGGGGGTTTATCAGAGTCCCCCCCCAAAATCCATGTCTCTCCAGGCCAGCTCCCCTTTCTGCCTGTTGTTTTGAAATACAGTTGAGATCAGATTGCCACGTGCCACGGTGAGTCTGCCTCGGCAGCTGGGCATCTGCATCTGAAGAGGTCAGTGGCACTCCCAGGGGAGAGCTGGGCCCCCTCTGTGCCACCCCGCACTCCTGCTCACACCCACTCAGACTTCCTGGTCCTCAGGTAGGCCACACCCCCAGAGCTGGCCAGGCAGTCAAAGGGCTGCAGGTGGCCAGATCGATAGAGCTGGGCCAACTGACCCTGAGGCACCGAGAGATGCTCCTGTACCCTAGAAGGGCCCTCATTTCTTGGTTCCTGGGAGGCCTCTTTCTGAGGCCTGCCCACCAGTTCTTTGCAAGTCACAGTCGGCTTGTTGCTAACTGAGGACATGACCTCACTCTCCTCATCCATAAGCTCCATCTGCCCTGACACAGCAGACTTACCACTAGGACTCTCGGGCTCCTCCCCTCCCATCCACAGCTCTGGGTGAGTGGGCACCTCCTCTGCTTCCCACCTGCCGTGTGCAGCCGTCTTCCTGGAGGGGATGCTCTTGGGTATACACTTGGGGTCTGACCTCCTGCTCATCCTCCTTTGCATGCTACAGAGGAGGTCAGCAGCACTGAGCAAGAGGGAGAGTGCACTGACTGCCCAGATGAAAAGCATCATGATGGACTTCTCTGTGGGCCGAGAAATGTAACAATCCACCACACTGGTACAAGGAGAATGAGTGCAAGAGAATCTTTTTGGGACCAAGAATCCAAAGAGGAGGTACTGCAGGGCACCAAAAGCTGCCTCCATCAGGGTCCGAAGGAAGAGATGGACAATGTAACCAGAGGAGAAGTCTGGCACCTTCAGGTGACTCCCCTCCCTGCAAGGCTGTGAGCAGCGCCTATCCCCAGGGGTCAGACCAGAGGGATCGTGAGCCCCAGGACTGCCATCTGGTGCACAGACTCCGTGGGCTGCAAGCTCGGCTCCTCTGTGGAGTATATAGATACTGAACACAGCGGACGGGAGAAGCGTAGACACACACTGGATCAACCAGAACCGCAAGTGGGACACTGGGGAGAAGATGTCATAGCAAACGTTGGCGCATCCCGGCTGCAGAGTATTACACACAAATCTCTCCTGCTCGTCCTGGTATACTGGGGACCCTGCCAGGATGATCACCCCCAGCCTCAGCAGGATCATGCAAATAAGCCAGATCTTCCCTGGAAAAGAGAAAGCAAGAAGGCATGCCACCAAATTAGTATGTCCTCAAAACAGATTTAAAGCATTTGTGGGGGCTGAGACTGGGGAACCTTGAAGTCAATAAGTATGTATTTCAGTCACAGCAACAGTATTGCTGGTTGACTCATCTGACAAATATATATCCAGCATTTACAATGTATCTGACACCTTGCTGAACTACTTTATGAAATGCTTTCAGAGTAGCAGATTTTAAAGAAGCATTAGAGACTAAAAATGTTTTATCTTAGTCTACTTGTTTGTACTTTTGGTGCTACTCCTGGAGAAAGGTCTAGAAAGGAAGCTGGGCTGAGAGAATTTATGATTAAAATGGATCTTACTCTTTTTAGGAGAACCACTTATTTATTTATTTTTTAAAGATTTAGTTATGCATATAAGAGCTGGGGTGTAGGCCAGAGGTGTGGGGGGTGAGGTGAGGGGGGTTGGTGGTGGTGAGAGGATTCACCAGGGACAGAGTGGGGAGCAGAACAGGCAGAGCTACTGAGATACACTGCTGAGGGGAGAAGCGGGCAAGATAGGAGAGGTCTGCTGCACCGTGTAGGTCATCTCCCCAGCCTGAACAAACTTGTGCAGCAGTGGTTGTGGATTGCTTCAAAGTGCTGAGACTTAACCCCTTGCACCACCAGGGAAGCCCAGAACCTCCTTTCTAAAGGGCATTAGCACATTCTTGCAATGGTGTGCAACAAAGAGAAGCTGTTCATTTCAATAAACCTTCTTTCTCTATTATAATGGTCCACAAATTCTTTATTTAATCATAGAACTTGTATTTAATGTTGCTTTAGGTCCTTGAAATCAAATTTCTTTAACATTCAATTTTTCAGATTTTTTAATAATTTAACATTATTTCCCCCTATTTCCAGTTATTATGAATCAGTGAAGTTTGTCTTCAATTTATCATGAATAAATGAAACCTACCTAGAAAATTAAAAATAACTGCAAAGTCCTCTTTTTATGTCATGAGTCAATTATTTTGGAACATGTTTTAAGATTCATGGAAAAAACTTACAAATACTCATTTTGTGAGGAGATATAGAAAACATCAATTAATATCAGAAAAATAAAACTATTATAAATGAAGACAATTAATCTCAAAGAATTTCATTACTTATTGCCTCAAACATTTAAGACTAAGTTGACTTTTTGTTAATTCTACAAAATAATGAAGAAGAAAAAAATTAACCACTTTTTAATCTTTTCTCAATCCTGTTTTCTAGGACCCCATTCTGTTCTGAAAATTTGGCCTGTCCACATGAAATGCAAAAGTTTTTAATTATTTTCCTTGTTAAAAAAAAAACAACAAACTGTAAGTGGGGTTTGGTTTAACATATACGAGAGAAGTTACCAATCTTTACAAATTTAGCTTTCAGGGTAAACCCTAAAACAGATGAACAAGAAGAATAGGCATTAACTACTCTTTAACTTTCATTTTCCTCATAAAATAGCCAGAGAAGAGTTACACAAAAATACTCCTTCTACCTGTTCCAGTCTTTTGACTCAGTACACAATCCATTGAGAAATGACGCTCACAACCAAGATCTCCTTAAGTTTTTATGAACTAGGTAAAATTAGACAACAGTTTGCAGCTGCAGCTGCCTTCTCTCCAGCAACATACATGCTTGTCTCTTGGGGAGAGGGAAGGTGGGGAGGGAGAAGAGGGCAGACAGACAAAATGGCAAGAACAAAACCAGAATAAGAGCTTTGAAGGTGTCTCCTCTACTCACCCACAAAGGTCACATTGCAATTTAATGTGACAATGAGGAACCCCAGCAAGTCCACATGCTCCATGCTACTACGGTGTTACTGACTCGGGCTGCAGGAGGGGCTGGAAGCTTGTGTTCTGCAAGGAGGTGGGGAATCTTTGCAGGAATAAATGTATCTTAGCTACAGAAGACTTAAAAGGTGAGAGTTGGAGATCTGAAAAGGATGATTCAAGCCGAGAGTAGGAGGTCAATTTTTCTGTCTCCCAGCTGAGACGGCCCTGAGCTGTTTGCCTCTGTGGTAAGGCATTCCTGACAACTGCAGTGACCGGGAGACAGAAGAATCATCTCTCATTGTGGCTATTCTTACCCTCGTGGGACATTTCAGGCCTATGGCAGTGCTCATGTGACTCTCCCAAAAGAACCAGATGCTTCAGGATATAATAGAAACAACTACATTTAACTCAAGAAAGAAAAGCTATGTTAACTAGCCAAATAAATATCTCTGCTTTGGATACTTTTTTCATGTGATGGGGATCAAGAGGTAAAAACTTTGAATCATAACATAAATCAGTCAGGGGGTGTGATATACAGTGGGGTACCTATGATCAGTATTGGAGCGCATATTTGTAAGTTGCTAGGAGTAAATCCTCAAAGCATCTCGCCTGCATGTAGGAATCTAGTAACAACATGACTGTAACAACCCACCTTTCTGACAACAAAGTTTACCATAGGATCCGTAATCTAGGGAACACCCTTTCACTCATCCCAATACTCTTCCCAACACTAGAATAACAGCTAAAATTTGACAGTTTGGGTAATAGGAAATCTTAGAGAACTGGCACAAGAAGGAAATTTTCTTTGGTTGAGTATTTAGCAAGCATGCACCGGGCAGGCTCTCTATCGATTAGGGCAGACAGGATAAAGGCGCATCTTGGAGCCATCAGTGGCTTTTTTCAGGCTTTAATGCTCTTTCTATGCCAGTTGTTGAGGGGTAAGTTCACAGGCTGGCAATTCAGGGGGGCCAGGTGCTGGGAGGCTGGCAAATCTGTACACTTTTTTTGGGACTTTCTCTGGCATTCTCGTGGTCCTGCCTCCCTGTGGTCACTCGTCCTCTCGTAGCCATTCCTCTGGAGATGTCCCGTCTCTGAGTGACGCCAGCCTCAAAGTCTCAGCCTCCAGGCTCAGGTGTGCACATTTCCCCGTGCCTACACCATAATCCAGGTGTCCACAACCAGGCACGCATGCCCTGTGCCCACACGCCTAAGCACCTTCTGCATTCAAGGCCGCAGGTGGTAGCCAGAGTCCAGCGGTGTAAAAACCTGACCAATTTCACTTACCTTACAGTCAGTCACTTATTGTTCCTATAGTCCCAAAGTATTCATTCCTGGATTCCTATTTTCAACTCCAATTCAATTCAACCCGACAGCTTCCAGGAACAGACGCAGCTGTATTCTTCACAACGGCATTCACAGCACGCCCTGGAATTTGTTTTTGTGGTTATTGGATTGAGTGTTAAAAACAGAGAGGTATGACTTCTCTCCTAAAGGAGGAAAAGAACTTCCAGAAACTGTTCTCAGCTCAGATAAGGTCTGCTAACATCTTTTGAGAAAGCCTGAAGCAACACAAATCCATCTTATCAACCATAACAAAGTAATTATTAACATTCTGAAGGAAAATGATTAACAAAATAACTACCTGTGAGAGGCAAGCATGTCAAATGAGGATACTAATCAAAAGCATCTTCTGAGGTTGTTTATTTATATTCTAAGTCACATTATCCACAAGGCAGAATGAATGAATCCAAAAAGGAATGCAAGACCTCCCCACACTTCATTTTCCACAGGTTTGCTCATGCAAATTTGGAATTGGAAGTCACCTTAAAACCGATTTAGTCCATCACTGTAATCTTACCGATCAAATAAAAGGGATGACCTCGGACAGCAGCTCTCCTGCCCTCCTGTGACTATGCGGGTGTTGCTCTTCACCAACCTTCTCCCTTTACAAAGCAGCAGAGGCAGCTCCTCCCAAGGCTGCCCGCCTGTGACCACGCAGGTCTCTCTCAACAATCCTTTCAGGGCAGCTCTTTCTGCCCACTGTTCTCTATTGACATGGCCTTTACTTCCCATCTCTTTTTACAAGAAACCTGCCCTTTTGAATATATCTTTAAAAGGGATGACCAAGACCATCCGGCCTCTGGTAGAATCATTTTGCCTTTATAGAACTTAAATGAAATTTGGTGTCCCTACCTTGTTTAGAGATTTTTTTGATCCGTAACATATGAAAGTACAAAAAATTTTTCAACTGTTCAGAATGTTAAAGAAATTCAGTTACCTGCATTTCACATTATGAGGTACTTAGTATTTGAAATTGTGTTATTTTAATTTTTTCTCAGAAATATTTCTAATTCCATTCGGAAATAGTCCATTTGGAAACAAGCAGAAAATCAGGACAGACAACATAGGCAGGAGGAGTGCCGGTGAGGAAAGTAAAAGTCTCACCATTAAGTTTCTTTTTGTTCACAGGTGTTGGGCAGTATGTGAGAATTCCCTTCCTGAATGTATGGTTTGGATGTTTGTGTCCCTCCACTATTCATATGTTGAAATGCCCAAGGTGATGGTACTAGGAGGCAGGACCCATGAAAGGTGATATATGGAATTAGTGCCCTTTTGAAAGAGACCTGAGAAAGCTCCCTTGCCCTTTCCGCCATAGAGGTTACAACGAAAAAGCTGCCTTCTGTGAGCCCAACCAGACACAGAATCTGTCAGCCCTTCATCTTGAACTTTTAGCCTCCAGAACTGTGAGAAATAAATTCCTGTGATTTAATGTCACTTAGACAGTGGCATTAATTATAGTAGCCCAAAATACTAGACACTGTGACATCAGTTGAAATAAAATTCAACAGATTTTTATACCTCTAGGAAGAAAGGAATCATCTTTTTACTTTTTACTATTACTATCACTGTCCTTTGACTTATTGATGGCTTTTAAAATATGGAGAATATGATGAACACAGTTCATTCAGTAAATATTTGCTAAGCAACTACTAAGTTTTAGGCATTGTTCAAAAGGCATTGAGCAAAAGGCATTTGTACAAATCTTAATTACCAGTACCATTGTGTATGTACTGTTTCTCTTTGAAAACAGATTCCATGTCCTCTGAGGTCCCTCAAACATCACTGAAAAGACCCCTAAGTGGAAGAACTTGTCCCATGAGGAACTCCAACTGGCCCTCCGTATGGGCAGCCAACAGAGAGTGACTTGCTATCAGAGTCTGGCTGTACTTGTGAAGGACACTTAGCACTGTCCTTCACAAAGTGCTTTTGTTTTTTCACAAAAATGGTAGATTTTTTTTTTAAAGGAGGTAGTTATTCTAATGCTTCAATTAGTAGATGGAGGACCTAGAACTCAAGCATAGGGTCTGGCATCCAAGCTCTTTACCCTGTACTCCTACAAGAGAGCTAACACCTCAACTTATAAGAGAACCAGTTCCATGAAGAAGGTACAAGAGACTGTAAAACTCTGTTCCATTTTTTCTTCTCTAAAGAAGGTTATGGATAGTTTATTAAGTACTTCTGAAGAGATCTTCTGAAGAGGTTTCATTCAACAATAGTATGTTGAGCAGACTCTGTGCCAGGACTAAGAACACAAGTGATAAGATGTAGCCCTTCCTTTCAAGAAGGAGGTAGACATATATGTGTCTAACCATAAGGACAGTGACCAACTCTCCAAATCCCAAAGATATAAGACACAGTCATATAACAATAATGGATGATAAAGCCCTAAAGTGTAAAGAGAACATTAAGGAGAGAATATTTGTAAAGTGTGTGTGTATACTTTCCTGCATTCCTGCACCAACCAGTGAGGTATGTTGTAGATGAAGAAGATAAAGCTTTATAATGTTTCATGACTGCCAAAGACCTCACAGGTTGTGGGGTGGCAGAGCTAGGATTCTATCCCAACTACTCTGACACCAAAGTACAGGGTCATTCTATTTACATCGAGGTGGTAGCAATTGGGAAACCTGGGAAAGCTTTATAGAGAAGTTCTCATTCTCAGGTAAGACTATCAGAGACACTTCTTGGGCAGCTGCTTTTCCTTTCTGAGACCAGCTAAGATATACAGGAGGCTATAGTAAGCTACTTAAATCTTTCTTGGAAAGAAATAGCTTAAATAAATTTAATCATTTATTAAAAGGTAACTAAGAGCCCTTCCTGTTAGTTGAGTTTGGATTTATGGAAAGGCTCTTGTAGGGATAATCCATCCTAATCCCAAAACTGCCTCCAGGCAGTTTCCTTGGGAAATTGAATTTTTAAAGATTAAGTTGTGTTTATAAAGTACATATATAAGGATGATTTTCCCAAGGAGTGGCTCCTTTCTCATCTTAAGTGGGGCTTTACTGGTTTAATTGACCATAATGAGTGTGAGTCACCCTGGAACTAATCTTTTTTTAAACATATTGTCCTAATGTGAGTGCACTGATGCTCACTACTTGCTTCATAAATGGGCAGAAAGCAGAGAAGTGGCCCTGCAGCTTCTCTTGAATGCCTGGTTGGGACAGCAAGTGGACTCTCTGGTCTTGTTAATGACATCAATGCTCCTCCACCAGGTTCTCAGTTCTGAGAGTTCTAGCTGGGTACAGAAGGGGATCATATAACCACTGGGCTTATCTAATAGGAGTGACTAAGCCACTACTGTGACACAGGTAAGGCCAAGCATTAACTGCAAAATGGAAAATAGCCAATGATTTACTTGATTCAAAAATCAAAGACAAAAATTCTCTAAGGAAATAGACCAAATATTGATGAAATTCATATGGAGACACAAAAAACCCAATTAGCCAAAGCTCTACTTAAGAAAAAGGAGAATGGAGGTATCACACTCCCAGACTTAAAACTCTACTACAAAGCAATAGTAATTAAAACAGCTTGGTACTGGTATAAAGACAGACACACAGGCCAATGGTGGTGGGTACTCCCTGGGGAATACAAAGGATGTCAAATATAATTAATAATTAAAAAAAAAAAAGAAAAAAATCGAAGACAATGCGTCCCTGGTGGCCTAGATGGTAAGTCTCAGCACCCTCACCTCGATGGCCTAATGAGACAGCCTGAGTTTGATCCCCGGCCAGGGAGCTGACCCACATGGCGCAGAAGATCTATCTTTCCCACTGCTCCCCTCAGCAGTGTATTTCAGTGGATCTGCCTGTTCTGCTCCCCACTCTGTCTCACTGTCCCCCACCTCCTACACCTCTGGCCTACACCCCAGTTCTTCTATGCAAAAATAAATAAATGATCTTTTAAAAACTTGAAGGCAGAAGTTTAAGGAAAATACAACATGAGACATATCTTTCCATTTTTAAATCTGCATGTCAGTAACTGTAAATGTTACTGACTGGTTTGACTGGTTTCATGTGGTTTGAACTTTTGTTACCAGGTACAAGATGGATATCTTCTTGATAAACTGACCCTTTTATCATTATGAAATTTTTCTTATTAGTAAGATTCCTTGCCCTGAAATATGTTTTATCTGATACCAACATAGTCCTTCTTCTCACTATATTTGTTTGGTCTTAAATTCCTCAGCATATTTAGGAAAACTGTTCTTAAAATTCTTTGCCAATTTCATCATCTGGAGCTATTATTTCTGGGTTGACTGACATTGACTAAATTTTCTCTTCATTATACATCACCTTCCATCTTCACATGTCTAGTTACTTTTATTGCATGTGTGTTATATTGTAGAATGTCTGGATTTACCTTCCTTCAGAAAGTGTTGAATTTTGATTTGATGTATAGTTGTGTATTACTTTGATCTTTCTGCGGTTAGAGTGAACATGATTTGGTCCTACTACAAGAATATACTACACTCTAGGGTTCTTACTGAATTTCCCAGGTGTTTAATAAAGTCTTCCCGCTCTGATTGGTTTGAACACCCTCCCTATGTGAGAACTAGAAGTTGTTCAGCTTACAACTTTCTTGAAGTTGTTCATTTCCTGATGTCATGAACTTTCACTCTTTGTACATACAGCTTAATATTAAACCAAACACCCAAGGGAATGTTTATGTACATTTCTAGAGTTCTCTATATCTCCCTCTTCTCTGGTGTCTTACCCTTTATTCTCTAGCTATGTCAGTCTCCCCAAACTCTAATCTCAATCTTTTCAATTCAGCATGGCTTCCATGCTCTGCGTGGATTCCCTTCGGATACAGTCAAATAGTGCTCAGATAAAACTGAAAAAATTATAGGGATCATTTCATTTGTTTCCCTTTGTATCAGAGATCACAGTCCTTTGAAGCCTATTTTGAAAGTCTGAACATTTTTCTTCACATTTCTAGTATCACAAATGTGCTCCTGGAGGCCTAATGCAGTATCATATGTTCTGTCTTGGCTATGGGCAGAAACCCTAATTAATAATCAACATCAACTCTGACTTTCTTTACCCTGGGGACACAGAAAAAGAGCAAGATTTCTCCTTTCAGTAATCTCCACTCTATTTTTTCCTATATGTAAATATGTATTTCCTTCTAGGACTCCACCAAAGTAGTCTAACCAGGTCATGAAAATGATGGTTAAATACTGGTATAAGCAATGACAGAGCAGATGGTGTACCCTTCAGAAAGAAAGCCAAATCAAAGCAAGAGACTGGAAAAAGGTAAAAATCAAAGAAAAGAGAAAGGGAATAGAAAAAAATTTCCCAAAAGAAGAACAGATAAGAAAAATTAGTAAGTTTAATTCTCCATTAATGGAGAATTTTTCAAAAGTATAAGAACCTTGTAGCTGTGAGCACTGAAATACAGATTAATGAAGATAAACAGTGAATGATGTTCAATGAATTGAGCCTCTTTCTAAATGAGGATCTAATTGTGCTGTATCATGTAGCTAAAACATTATATCTCCCTACTGCTTCCACAGCAAAAGGACTTACCATGTGTGGTTTATGGCATCAATAAATAATCCATCCTAACAGGTTACTTTTGAGTTCTTACTTCTTGCTCCATTTCTAATTTCTTACTGGTATTCCAGACTCACCACTTTAGAATTGCTGGCACTACTGCCAGATTTCTTGAAACAGGGTAATTTTTCTGATGAAAGCTGACTTGAAATCCAATGTACTTTTTATGTTAATGTTATTTTGGCTTTTGGCTCAGTGAAAAAAAATGCCCTTATTCAATAAAAAAATTTCAGGGGATTTACCAAAAATGTTTTCCACCATTTTTCAGAGACAACCAAAATCTAAAACCAGTTGCTTTTTGTTTCTCCTTCATTTCTTTTAAACTGAAACAGTAAGGCAGATCTGGAGCTGAAGACGTGAAAAGATGTCTCAAAGTATAGCTGTTTCTGCATGGCCATTTGGAGCAATTTAAGTAAGCAAGGATAAGTATGTGCTTCTGTACAAGCTTCTGACCTTTCTGGATGCTTCTTTTTGAATCTGAGAGGAGAAAAGCTTTTCCCTAAATGACAACATCAAACAAGAATTTCTTCCAGCTGCTAAAATGACTATTTTCTTGGGTTTCCTCAGTTCACCACCCTCTTTACCATACGTTGGGGTAACTCAGAAATACCCAGTGATTCTGAACCAAGGATGGGAATGTTAGCAGATGAAGACCAGTCAGGACCCCTAGGATGAGGGTGCAGTCCTGACCTACTGGGTATCCAGCCTTGGGCTTGGACTGGGACTCTAAATAAATAGTCCTCAATGCTGGAAAATCCTGTGCTCTGCCCAGTTTTTCTAGTTATTTCAGGACAATTTCCTGCTCCAGGTTGTTTCTGGTTGCCACAGATTTTCCACAGGAGCATTAAATTGCCAATCCAATTCATCAGAAGCCAGCAAACTCTTTGATCTGAGGACTTAAGAATAAGAATAGAACTCGTTTCACTCTAACAAGTATGTGCAGGTAGAATCTGGATAGTAATGTCTTAACGGAATACCAAAAAATCTTCTTTTAATAGGTTATATAAATAAGATGAACAAGTTCATGAAAATATTCCCCAAATCAAAGATATTTCAACGCCAAAGCCATTCAGATTTCACCAGTACTTGGTAGGATTTGATTACTGAGATTCAGGAGAACTTGCAAAAAGATTATGAACTGATCAGGAAAAATGGCAGAATAATTTCAATGCTGCACTCAGGCTGAGCGGACACTATGGGCATAGACTTGCTATGTAGCTACTCTATTAATTAAACAAACCAACAAAAAGACCTAGGAAAATTAAGAGTTGTGCGTGGGAGGGATTAACTGAACCTATCTTGCCTGGCCAGAAATACATTTTTCTATTATAGCAGTGTTCCTAGAGCTTATTTGCAACACATTCTTAGCTTATTTTAAGTTTTAGAAAGGAATAAATCAAGCAATTTACAAAAGCAAAGTCCTCTAGTGGAAGAAACAAAAAAATTAGATCTGAGTAAGTTTTGCTCCGAGCAATTTTTGCTCTTAACCAGTGAAAAATAAAATGTAATTGGAACCTCAAGCACCTACAAAAGTATAATTTCACATTCAAAATGCCTTGTCCAGTAACAGCTAGTGGGACTTTCAAAGCCCCCATTTAGTAGAGCAAGAAGGTAGTGTAAATGAAGACAGTGTTGTGACTTAATGAGTTTCCATACCTTATGGGGCAATGGATGGGAAAGCATTTTCACTGGTATTCAGGACTAAGTTCTTTAAAAAGTAGACTGGGACCTCCCTGGTGGCGCAATGGGTTAGGCAATGCACTATGCACTATGAAGCAAACAGCAGCCACTGCAGCATGAGTTTGATCCCTGCCCCAGGCCGGGGAGTGACCCACATGGGGCAGCAGACCTCTCCTGCCTTGCCAGCTGCTGCCCTCAGCAGTGTTTCAATTAATCTGCCTGTTCTGTTCCCCACTCTGTCTCTGGTGGATCCTCTCACCCCCAACCCCGGCCTGTACCCCAGTGCTTGTATGCATAAATTAATAAATCTTTAATAAAAATAAAAAGTAGACTATTGACTAATGGGAAACTTTTTACATTTACTCAATTCCTTTCAATGTGAATTGACTTTTTTTCTTCAAGACTTTTTTTTTTTTTTTTTAAAGATTTATTTATTTATGCACACAAGCACTGAGGTACAGGTCAGAGGTGTGGGGGGGGGGGTGAGAGGATTCACCACAGAGAGCGGGGAGCAGAACAGGTAGATCAACGGAAGTACACTGTTGAGGGGAGCAGCGGGCACAGCAGGAGAGGTCTGCTGCACCATGTGGGTCCCCTCTCTGGCCGGCGGCAGGGATCGAACTCGTGCTGCAGTGGCTGCGGTCTGCTTCATAGTGCGTTGCTTAACCCACTGCGCCACCAGGGAGGCCCTCTTCAAGACTTTTTAAAGCAATTATTTTCTTGATTCATCTATTATTAAACGTCACCAGAATTTCTAGGAAAGTAAAACTAAGATCAAATCTGAAAATCAAGAAATCATATGGAGCTTGTTGTCCTGACAGCTATCCCTGACTCTTTCACTCTACTGGTTGTGGACATGATTTAAGAATCAGACTGATGTGCATTTGGATCCTTGCTCTGCTGTTCTCAAGTTAATTAACTTCTCTTCACCATAGTTCTCTCAATTGGAAAGCAGGGAAATATCACTGCATGAGGATAATTAGAGAATTAAAAAATAATGTAAGATGTGATTCTCAAACTTATTTCTTTGACTCTTTTAAGATCACTAATGGTGGCCTCCCCGGTGGCGCAGTGGGTTAAGCAACACACTATGAAGCAAACCGCAGCCACTGCAGCACGAGTTGGATCCCTGCTGCGGCCAGGGAGGGGACCCACATGGCGTAGCAGACCTCTCCTGCCTCGCCCGCTGCTCCCCTCAGCAGTGCACTTCCTTTGATCTGCCTGTTCTGCTCCCTGTTCTCTGTGGTGAATCCTCTCACCACCACCCCCACACCTCTGGCCTGTACCCCAGTGCTTGTACGCATAAATAAATAAATCTTTAAAAAAAAAAAAAGATCACTAATGGTGTTTGAGGGATTGCTAAGTGGGTAAGAAGTAGCTCTCTGTGATTTCTTCCATTAAAGCAGATTGATGTTTCTGTCCAATATATACAGGGGTTCCAGGAAGGCATCATTGTATGAAAGCCTGGAAATTAACGATGATAACCACTGATGTGCACAGAACTGGTATAAAAATGCTCAATTTAAATATGGATTTGGGGGACTCCCTGCTTGCACAAGGGGTTAAGTCGCAGGCACTATGAGGCTATCCATAGCCACTGCTACATGAGTTCAAGTTTGATCCCTGGCCAGGGAGTGACCCACGTGGTGCAGCAGACCTCTCCTACCTCACCGACTACTCCCCTCAGTAGTGTATTTCAGTCAATCCGCCTGTTCTGCTCCCTGCTCTGCTCTGTCCCTGTTCTGCTCCCTGTTCTGCTCCCTGCTCTCACCTCCCGCACCTCTGACCTGTACCCCCCGCTCTTATATGCATCAATAAATAAATCTAAAATAAAATAAATAAATATGGCCTTTGCTGGTGGTCCCTGCCAGTTGTCCCCATGGCATTAGACAGAGGAACACTTCAGCTGTCGGCACCATGGCCATCCTAGGTATGCCCTTTTGCTTTTTCACAAGCACGTGTGTGTAGTGAAGATGATTATAGCATAAGCAGGGAAACGTCCCCCATGGAGACTGGGTGCGTGCCACTTACTACTGAAATCCTAGTATTCTTCAAGAGTGTTGCATGATCTCAGTTCTCTTGTCTTTTTTAAGTGAGAAAGTTGAACAGGATGATCTCTAAGTTTCTTCCAAAGAATTCTATTTTATGAACACCTGCATGGAACAGCAAGGAAGAAAAGGGTCAAATCAAACAGAACTCGACAGAGCCAGGTGTGTCTTCTCTCTTTAGCGATGAATCTGGAGGATCTTTCTGCCATTAGGCTTAGTGTATCTTTATCATCTGGCCCGCCAAGACTAGCTCAGCGATGTGGTAAATACTCTGAAGCGGAGAATAAAACAAAAGCCTTTGCCTGTGAGGCTGAGGGGAAATAAGCACAGCACTCACTTAAACCAATTGTTTTTTCAAGACCATGTCTTGACCAGCTTGGCCCTGTGAGTGCCACTAATAGATTCTATCAGGTCTGGAGGATGACTGACACGAATGGAGCCAATCCTGGCCAGGCTCAGGCCTCAGCTGACCCCGACTCCTTGACCTCTGCCTCTTCATACAAATTCTGTACTCTGAGTCTACCTATCAATTCTTACTCCTCTCCGCTGTATCCAAGCAAGTCAGCGTGACTTGGTGCACAGATTCTCTGCTACTCATAGAACCTGAATATCCACACGGCACCTTATGCTTTGGGTAGAAATGAGTAGAGGGATCCAGGCAAGCAGGGGTCTTTTTTTTTTTTTTTCTTCTAATTCCAAGGGAGTGTCCCTATAGGAAGAACAATAGGTCATTTATAAACAGATAGCAGGGAACCTGCTTGGCCACACGCTCCAAATTCTCTCCTTTCTAAATGACTCAGTCTATCCATTTGGTCAATTCTCTTGACTTTTTTTTTTTTTAAAGATTTATTTATTTATGCATACAAGCACTGGGGTACAGGCCAGAGGTGGGGGGGGGGAGGGTGAGAGGATTCACCACAGAGAGCGGAGAGCAGAACAGGCAGATCAACGGAAGTACACTGCTGAGGGGAGCAGTGGGCACAGCAGGAGAGGTCTGCCTGGCCATGTGGGTCCCCTCCCTGGCCGCAGCAGGGATTGAACTCATGCTGCAGTGGCTGCAGTTCGCTTCATAGTGCGTTGCTTAACCCACTGTGCCACCAGGGAGGCCCCAATTCTCTTGACTTTAAATGCTGGAAATGAGGCCTGCTATAAGGAGATGAGGACACTCCTAATCTGTCTGCTAACAATGAGTAAGAGCTGGTGCCAAAGAATCTGATTCTAGTCCTTTGATAACAACAGTAAGAACACTATGCAGCACAAAAATGTATTTTGCTCTGAAGAGACAGCAAATGTTATCTGACCTCAGACCTAGTCCACAGGATTTCTGAGTCAGGCTTCTTATGTTAAGAAGTGACAGACCCATCGCTTCTCGGCCTTTTGGCTAAGATCAAGTGAAGAAGTGACAGACCCTTGGAATCTCCTCATACCGTTACTAGACTGCCATTTTTACCTTTGGACAGCCGCCACCTTACAGGTTGTTTCTCACACTTTCACTGAGCACTGCCTTCAGTTCTGCTGTCTAAAACAATAGACTATCATTCATTCCATTTTTTTCATTGTCTTCTTTCAACACTTCAAAGTACAGCCGGTGGCCCCTTCACAGAGGCTGAGACCATTCTCCATTGTTATTTAATTCTCTTACCATTGAGCAATACTTTTTGAGTGCCTAGAATGAGTACTTTTAAGTTCTGGGGATACAGTTACACCTTGATTCAAAGTTATAGGATGCAGGGCATGAAGTTTCTATTCTTACGGAAAGACTGCTTGTAATTTGACCACAGCAACAAGTAACCATCCCAAGTGGTTTAAAACCCATTGGCATAAATCAACAGAACTTCACATCAGCAGGTAGGGCCAGACAATCAGCAGGTATCTCGAGTAAGTACACATATGTCAAGGTCAACTGAAATAAAAATGTTTGGTTAATAGAGTGCCAAAATCCTTGAAGCCCAGGCTCTCCAACGCCCTCTATGAAGTTGGTTCTCTCCTTTGCTCAGAGATGGCATCTTCAAGTTATTCCTTCTTAGCAAGCAATCCTTGCAGTCTTCTGTTACAGAGTGATGGACTCTGCCTTAGATGAGAAGACAAGCAACTTAAAAAAGAAGTACTTAAGTGAGTACAAATAATGACATGTCAAAAAAAAAAAAATGATGGGTGAGAGGTACAGATTAAACAATCTCTATTTCAGGTGAGCTGGCCAGAAATGGTCACTGAGGGGAAACAGTCCATAATGAGACATCCAGTGAATGCCACAGGTTGGGTATATTTTGAGCTAGAAAATGTACTTCAAACTTAAAATTGAGAAATCACAAGTATAGAAAAATAATCCCATAGTCATGAAGGATATCCATACAGGCCTCGGGGAGAGAACACTTGGTTTCCAGATTCTTTAAAACTGTGACCTGATGGGGGAGGAAAGGGTATCACTGAAAGGCCAAGCAGCAACTTTGAGATAGAGATGCCTAGATTTCCATGAAAGGCTTATTAATAGGTCAGCCCACCATCTGTGTAGTATCTATATTTAGAACCACAAAATAACAGTCCCTGTATACCATTCATGCTTATAGATATTGCTAAGCTTTTTAAAATAAAGCTAACATACGGCAGCTGTCTCTTCTCCACATATGACCCTCACAGAGATTGACATGACAGATGAAGCTTGCCTTGCTGGGCAGTTTGAGGGGCAGCTGTGGACAAACTGGAGGCGCTGTTGGCTCCATGTGGCCTTTGCCAAGTCACCTGGATTTTCTGGACTTCAGTTCTACCTGGGAAACAATAGGGCAAACATCTACTCCACTTACATCAGGGAGTTGCTGAGGAGATGAATAAGAAGAAAATTTTATAAACTGGAAGCACCCAACTATACAAGGGATGTTTCTGGAAAACTTACATTTAAGGCACATTTTTATAGATTAACACTATTCAAAATTTCTGATTGACTTTCAAAGGCTTTCATATTTACATGTACCCTTCTGATGTGTCCTTTCTGACTAACACAGTCCCCTCAGCAATGCTGGGAGGGTAGGTGGGGCAGGAGTCGGGGTGGGAGGCAGGGATGATAGAATTCTTGTGTGAAATTCCTTTTCTTCCCCTTTATTCAGATTCCACACATACCCAGTTCAGCTTCTGCTTCTGGCCTTTAAGCATGCCTCAAGGCACTCTTCCTTGCTAATTCCCCAAATTCCCACCCTCCCTTCTTGAAGAGAGTGGCTTATTTGAGCACTGAGACAGATGGCTCCTCTGAGAGCTGGCATTCCAGGGACAGGAGGATGATAATGAACAATAAAAGTCAAGTGATGAGAGCTATGCAGGTTTAAAATCAGCACAAGCAAGTGCATCTTCTATAGGGTGTGCACGGGTGTCCCGAGTCATGGGGACATTGAAGTAAACATTTGAATGAAAATAATGTGATGCAGATTTCTTGGGGGGAACATACTAGACAGAAATTCCAGTTCAGAGAAAGTTCTTAACGTAGGACAGAACTTGGAGTATGTAAGAGTACACTGGACAAAGGGGAGAAGTAGGAAGAAAACACAAATTACGACAATTTTAGAATACTGTGAGCGCCCAGGAAGGAACATGGGATGCTACATTCAGGTCTTTTCTGATGACTGCCTGTAATTGTTAGGGGCAAAGGTATTCCTGAATGGATTACACAGATGTTATGTGTGGACTCCAATCCCCACTCCAGACCACCAGTGTTCCAGAACCACAAATCCAATAATATGATTATCGAAGAGTGAATCACTGGGACCTGAAGGTAGAGTTAAGCAGCCAGACTGGCTATAAAACCCAAGAGGTGACCCTTGGGCATTCTCTTCTATTAAACCATCTCACTTAACTCAGAGTCAGCTCTCAACACACCAGCTTAAAAAAATCTGGTAAAATATTTACAGATTTGTATCCCTCTCTTTTCCTTAGTATTATTATTTTATTCCCCATTTCTTATAAAATAAAAACTCTAATAACTTTTATCACGTGTACCTAAAATTAAAACTCAGCAATTCCCTAATTTAGGTATTGCCAAATTTAAGTTTAAATTTAAAAATCAAAGCCCCATTCCTTCCCCAGCAGGCAAGTTTGGGAGGCTTGAATGGATAAAGGGGGGATATGGGGCTGCCAGGGGAATCTGGACATTAAGCTGTTGACCTTGCAAGCTGATGATCCTCTATACTAATTCAGATCATCAGTCAGAACACACCCAAGACGGGCCACCCAAGCCAACCAACAATGCCTAGAGCATAAATGTTATAGGGCAACCCTAATATAAAATGGGTTTCCCTGACTGGGTCCTCACCTGCGCGCTCAAAGGCTTTTATAATAAGCCCCAACTGCAGGCACACACTTTAAAGGGTTTTATTTTACAGAAGAAGGGGAATAAAGTAGTAATAACACAAAAAGAAGAGAGGGATACAAATCTGTAAATATCCTACCAGATCCTCCGAGTTGGAACCCAATGGCGCGTTGAGAGCTGGTTCTGAGTCAAGGGAGATGGTTTCAAAGGGAGAGCCCAAGGCTCACCTCTCTGGTTTTATAGCCATCCTGACTGCTTACCTCTATTCTCAGGCCTCAGTGATCCACTCTTCGATAATTATTTTATTGGATTTGTGGTTCTGGAATACCAGTGGTCTAGAGTAGGGGTTGGAATCCATAAACCTATTTGTTTAATCCACTCAGGACTACCTTTCCCCCTAACAATAACAGAGTCCCAGGAACCTCAATTTCTACTCAGCAGACCCCTACTGTCTCACCTGCTGCTTCTTTTAGCAGTGTATTTCAATAACTCTTCTTATCCTATTGCCTAGTTGATCTCTGGTGAATTCTTTCACCCATGTGCCTCTGGCCTACACCAGATTCTCCCACACAACACTGGGCTGCACAAATTTCCACCAATTAGGCAGCTTACAATACTAAAACTTATTCTCCCATTTTTCTGAAGGTTTAAAGTCTGTAATCAAGGCATCAGTAGGATGGTGCTTTCTGACGATTCTAGGGAAACTCCAACCTCCTCCTGCTTCTGGTGGACAAATCCTCCTCACCTAGGCACCTACGATCACCCATTAGACCTTTAGCAGCTTCACATATACAAACTTAGAAAAACTAAAACAAAAAACAAAACCCCTAGAAGGCAGTCAACCTGGTCAGGTCTCAAATCATCAACAATTCTGTGATTACAAGTTTTCTACACATCTCCATATCCCATTATGACACCATATGTAAGGTGGTGGGTATGGGAGGCATGGTTTGTTTTCAGGTATAAGAATTGGAGTTCTAGAAAGTCTCTGCATGCGGTCTAGCCAAGTCATGATCTTAATGAAATTGTGGTTTCCTTGCAGTCCATTCAGCTAAAACATAAGCCTAAAATTAGTTAAGTATCCTTCCCCCGGCTCAGCCTGAAGGCATGTTTCATATTTCTTTCTCTGTTTCAATAAGGGAAGGGGCTCTCTGTGTTTGGCTGAAATGATCCATGTCTCTGAGATCCACCCAATATTAGCCTTGAGATGCTGACTTCTTTTGAAGTCGGAGGGATAAAGTGACTATGAAACAGGGTATAGATATTAAAGCAATGTGCTCTAATGGGTCCCTATTGTGCAACCATCTCAATTATTTTAAGTTTCTAAGTAAGTCTCATCCTTTTGTGAATCACTCAAGACTAACAAGACTACTAATACTTTTTCCAATGCTCTGGGCAAAGAACTGGTTCACCAAACAGCCATAAAATCTGTTGAATTTTATCTCAGTACTTTAAAAAATGCAGCAAGGCGGCACTATTTGTTCTATGTATTTATTTATTTAACACTTGTTAAGTATCTACAATGAACCAATACTTATATTTTATTGTTTAAAAAAATTCAAAGCTGTAAAACATGGCCCCAGGTGAGAGGTTACCAAAAGCAGCTGGAAAGGATGAACATTGCTCACTCCCAAAATTCTGCTTTGCAACTCAGCTGAGGATTAAAATCCCAAGAACCAAAGGATACCCCAAGGAGATGCCCCTGCCAAAGATGAGAAGGAACTCAGGAGTCAGTCCAGGAGAGGAGCCAGAGGGCACGGGGATGAGGCTAACACCAGCCACACCCGGTATATTAAGGGTACATTAAGGCGTGGGAGCACATCTTGGATCTTGGGATCCCATCTTGCCTTCCAACTTGTAAATCCTTGACTCTTTTCCCTTTTTCCAATAAAAAAAAAGTAATATAAACAAAAAAATTTTCATCAAGATAGATTTATTCTCCCAGTGACTTTACTTGTTTAAATATAAAATGAAAGTCAAACTGTATGGTTTTCTTCATCCTTCATTAATGATGAAAACTGTTCATTCAAAAACTACACTAAGACAATGTATTCCTAAAGAGCAATCCAGCTTTAATTGTAGGGCATTGAATCACCTTGCAAACAAATTACAGTCACTACGATTTACCATTAGGTACTGTACTGGTTGTTGTTGAGTTGGGATTTTTTTTTTTTTTTTTTTGGCAAACTTAGAACAAAATGTAAGTCTTTATCATCAGGTAGAAAAATAAAACAAACCTAAAGTATCTACCTATGTGTCAAGTGATTCATACTGCAAAAGTGAACTAAAATCTATACTTACAGCAGTTTAAAAAAATCCTTAATGCAAGAAACATAACCAATTAATACAGACCAATACTTATTAATGAATATGGAAATTTTTCCTATACAGAGGTAGAGTCCAGTGCACAAGGCTAAAACAATGTTCAAAAGTCTAAACAAGACTGAGCCAGGTTTTACGGAATCCACTTTAAATTTTAAGTTATCAGACTATATGTACATACATACAATAAATAGACTATACAACTTTGAAAAGTAGTTTAATAAACTCCACAAAATAATAGCAGATGCATTGACATATTTACATAATTCAATTTTCAAATCTCTCTCATTCAAATAAAAGGGATAAAAATAAGATTTCTGCTTTAAAGGCAGCAGAACCTCTTTCCTGAAATGGATCGGTAAAATAAGATACTTTACATGAGAGGAACTAATTTATGGTTGAGAGGTATTCATATTCACTAAGAAAATATGTCCCTTTTTAAGTTATATAGATTAGGGAATATATAAAATGATACTTTCTACATTTTCAGACCTCTATCCAAAGTTCTAAATCCAACTCTTACTTGAAGAGCAAAGATGATTTTGGTACTCACACAGAGTATAGCAACACAATTACAATGGAAAGATAATTAAGTTTTCATATTCCGCTTGTTTGCTTTTCAAAGTCTAGACGAGAAAAAAACTTAGTATGTCTGGCCCAAATAGCTATGTTTACACATGATACAAAATTTACTGAAACCTGACTAGTACTTTTGGCTTGGCGTTCTTGGGATTTCAACTTTCCGAGTTCCTTCCATTTCCAAAGCATGTTTCATCAGGAGCAGCAGGCATGTTTGGGGACCAGGTGTATGATTTTAGGGTACTCAAAGACTAATTAATAATATAAGATTCCAAAATTTTCCAAGCTCACGTAGGAAAAGGTGAAACACAGATTTTTGGCTGCCATTTGCCTCGGAGGCTTAAAAAAGGAAAAAACCTTTGTCATTGTGACACAGAAAATATGCAAAAACCCAAAGCATCATTAGCTTCACTGACGCAAATTCTTAGATCTAATATCAAATTTACTTTTTGATATTCTGATATTCTCTCACTTTGACAGATGTCATTTTGATATTCTATCATTAACCTTTTACTTAACTTGATATAAAAGATTCTTTTCTCTATCCCATTCAGAGAATAGGGATAATCAGAGAACAAAAGGCATGATCATAATGAAGCAAAAACCTTCACAGTTTGAATTTTGTATAACTTCTCTAAGCACCCACCATGAAAATGCAAGTTGAGTATTTTTTAATCAATCACTCTGTGAAAAATACTTCAGTAAATAGGAACATTTGCCCTTCAATGGTCTTCCCACTGGAATACCCACCCACCCCTATTATTTTTTTTTTCAATTTTAGATTTTTAAAAAACTTTATACAAATAGACTAACTTTGATTTAAAGTAAACATATAAAAATTGAGAAGAATATTGCTTGCAACAATGGACAAGGAAATACAGGAATGAAGTGAGCAGGGAGTACAAAGAAATGGCTCCTACTCAGTAACCTCAGGCCAACGCCTAGCACTCTGGAAAAACCTCATATGGAGGACACCCTTTGCTGCACACTGTTTCCTTCAGCCCAAAACTCTCAAGTGATTTATAGCTAAGATTTCAAGTCAGAGAAAGAAAAAGAATGCAAGAAAGGCACAAGCACCCATGTTATCTAGGATGTTCTCAGGGTGAGGAATTAGGAAAGAAAGGGATACTTTTGGTTCAGTACTAAAGTCAAGTTAATTTTACCATTATCGAAGAAAAATGATCAGATAAAGATGTACAGAAACGTGACAAGCGCATCCTACTTGGGAGGAAGAAAGCTCAGAAGATAGCTCGTAGGAACAGTGCAAACAGAAACAACCAGTATTATTTATTTGGCTGGCTGTGCCACGGGGAACAAACTATAGTCTCTGCTCTGTGGGGCCAAAACCAAAAGAGAATAAAACAAAAACCTCCCAAACCCCACAAAACAGCAAGAAGGAATGCAAGAAGTCATACAGAACATACCGATACACATGGGGTAATGAATGCGGCACTCGTCTTTAATGCACATCCAACCTTGTTATCTGCCGTTGTGTTTTCTGTCCTACTCACGTACTGACCAGACGAGGGGCTTAAAAAATGGCCAAGTCATTTAACCATTTCCTCCGCCTCCACACAACTTCCCTTTCCCTTTATTTCCTCCTCCAGGATTAGAGTCTTTTTCCTCCAGGAAGAAAGTGTTGTTAATGATGATGGGGAAAGGCATGAAACAGGATTTCCAGAATACTGATTTCGCTTCCCTCAAAGCCTTGCTGAGAGCAGGCCACACAGCTTAGAGGCAGTCACCCAGGTAGCCTGACGCAGCTATGAATTAAGAAAGAAAAGGAAAGGAAAAACAAATAAAACCACCCCAGGTGTGTCTTTTCTCAAATTAAAGGAGAAACTGAGGGATGGTACGGCCTCTGGTGAAGATGCCAACGGTTAGGAGATGATGGCTGGGGACCACCTGGGCAGAGTCAGATTGTCAGCACTTGCTGACCGTTTCCTCGTGGGTCTCCTCAGGTCCTTGTACTTGTCCTCACAGAGGCGAGAGATAGCCTACAGGACAGAAGAGAGACAATTCAGTCAGGGTCAGACTCAGGTACAAGCGCCTTCAGCCTCAAAGGGGCCCCTTTTTCGCTTACGAATCAGACCCCACCGTGGCTATGTGCCCCTTCACCATTCTAGGTACTGAGGATACTTGTGAACAAAACCCTGCAAGAACAACTGGCCCATGGAGTTTATACCCACAGCCCTGCACTGTTCCAGTCACAGCGGGGAATACAAAGGAAGTGTAGATGTGCTTTCTGTTCCCAAAGTGCTTACGTACAGTTCAATTGAGAGATGATCTCAGGATGTGAAACACTCCTAAGGGAGCACAGCCCTGCATCAAACAGACCCAGGCTTAATGCTGGCTCCCACTCGGCTGAGGGCCCATTTCAAGTCCTGAGCATCCTTGTCTGAAATGGGATAATAACAGCACCTGCCCTGCAGGGGTGTTGGTTAAGCACTGAGCTTCATCTTGAGCTGCATGTGAAACAAGAGCCCTGAGGTGCTGCTGCCGGCAAGTTGCATAACCAGGTATGATGGCGGCCTAGGGGAAGCTGCTGACACAAAGAGGCCTGTGGTGTGTGCAGGGCAGCCTGCGGTGCACTGTGTGGCAGTAGTAATTGCCTGCCTGAACTCTGCATAGATTGAGTTTGGACAGTCGACTGGGATTTCACTTTTAAACAACATGCAGAAATTGTAAATGGGCCAATCAGGCTTGAGAGACAGGTACCCAGAAGGAGATGGAAGCTGAGGCTTCGGAGGTCTTGAGATAGATTCTTTGGAATCATCAGAACTCAGACCTTCAAAGACAGATTCACTGGGGAGATCTGCTGGGACTCAGACCTCTGCAGAACTTTCGTATCTCACCTCCCCTTCAAACTGGTGCTTGATTGCTTCTCCCGTGCTCGGTGTGTCCAAGAGCTGCCTGCTGTCCGCATAAGCCAACAGCTGTAGGAGCTGTGACGAGGTGCCTTTGGCACCTCGACTGCTGACTGGCACAGCTGACCTGTGTCTGGCCATACCTCATTGCTCATGAGCCTCTGGCACTGCCTCCTGGAGTTGCCAGGAGCTGCCTCTGGCACTGTCTGGTCTGGTCTCTGGCACCGCCCAGGATGGCCTCTGGCTAGGTGCTGCTGGCTGCCGTGATGCCACCTCAGCAGCCTCCAACTACCGTCATGAACTGGATCCTGGTCCACCACTTACCAGGGTGCCACCAGCTCCAGGCACTCGCTGTAGAGACACCACCGTCCAGTACGAGCAGTCTTTGGTTTGGTCACTGTGGACACTATCTTGGGGAGGACAGCCAGCCACTTATGGCCTTACAAAGTCTTTCCTTCTCCCCAACTGATCCTTTATTAATCATTCCTATTGTTGCTGCACCATGAGCCTGAGTGGTGTTTTGCAATTGTGAACGCTCAAGGTGACACCCACAAACAGTAACCTGTCCCCCAAGCTTTTGTTTGGAAAAAGTATTAAGTGCTTAGCACCAAATGGGTCACAGGTATTTGGTCAACTCTAAATAATGACTGAAGGAAACCTGGAGGGGACCAGAGGTACCTGGGAAGTAGAAATAATCAACGTCTTTCTCATCTCACTGATGAGAAAAATGAGACTCTAAGGAAACTGCACTGGCCAAAAGCCAGGACAGGCCTTCCTGAGAGGGCAGGACCATGACAGAGCTCCTCCCAGGCTGCTGCACGGTGAGAGCCACCTCATATCCACCCAGGTGGCTTGTCCCAGTCAGACTACCTTTCTCCGACGAGATAACCCAAGGATCAGTTCAAATGCCAGGCTAGCTCAGCAGTGCAAGTGATTGTGAAACAGACACGGCAGCCCTCCACGAAGAACTCACGGTAAAGGGACATAGACACAGGTGTAGCTGGCCATTTTCCATTGCCTGTGTTGGAAGGCCTTGATCAGATCCCCACTGGGTCTTGCTGGAATCATGGTAAATGTCTCTCTGCTTTCCCCCTAACACTCTCATCTCCTTCCTGTGCTTTCTCCATTGACCACCATACTCCACAGCATCCCCACTGCCCCCCATGGCCTGAGTTTGAGTTCACTCCTGCAAGTTCTTCTTGCAGCAGTTCTTCCCTTAGCCTAGAGGCTTCTACAATGCTAACTCATTCCACATTCAAGTCTTCATATAATCATCAGGTACTCAATGAGGCCACTGAGTAAGCAACCCCCTGAACTGGCTCTAACATAATAGCCAACTTATGTTTATTGCTTGCTATCGCCTCCCAGTGGAATGTAAATTCCAAAAGGGCAGGGTCTGTCAGTTTTGTGCATGGTGTTCTCAGGGCAGACTATTACTGGTGTCTGGTGCCAGTGGGGCCTGAGTAAATACGTGTAGAAAAAATGTCCAAGTGCCATCAGGATCTGCATATAACAGGCAGGACAGAACACAGGTATGTTCAAAGCACTGTAAACAGAGGGGGACTGAGCAACTGTTCTACGTTGGGGAGTCCCTAAAGGGACATTCACATATGAGGATGGGCATCAGAACTAGATTTCAAGGGCTTTGCCTGAGGGAGAAAGAGCAATTGGACATACACATGGCTAATAGACACATGAGAAAATGCTCAACATCCCTCTTAGTCAGGGAAGTGCAAATCAAGACCACAATGAGGTACCACCTCACACCGGTAAGAATGGCATGCATTGAAAAAACCAACCATGTCAAATGCTGGCGAGGATGTGGAGAAAAAGGAACCCTGGTACACTGCTGGTGGGAATGCAAGCTAATCTGACCACTATGGAAGGCCGTATGGAGGTTCCTCAGTCTACTAGAAATGGAACTACCATATGATCCGGCAATCCCACTCCTAGGGATCTACCCAAAGGACACAAAAAAAACTGATCCAAAAGAGCACCTGTACTCCTATGTTTATCGCAGCACTATTTGTAATTGGTAAGACCTGGAAACAATCCAAAAGCCCAAAAGTAGATGACTGGATCAAGAAGATGTGGTACATATACACAATGGAATATTATTCAGCAATCAGAAATGAGAAACTAGGGGCATTTATAGAAATATGGATGGAACTAGAAGGAATTATACTCAGTGAAACAAGTCAGAAGGCAAGAGAAAAATATCGGATGGCTTCACTATTAGGAGGAATATGAAAGAACAACAACAATAAAGAATAAGCTCAAGGAATTGAGCAATTATAACCAAAAGTAAACAACAACAACAACAACAAACTTAATAAGACCAAAAAGCCAGGATAAACCAAAGGAACCATGGGGGGGGTGGCAAAGATGGGGAAGAGGCCAGAGGGTGCACAAGGGACTGAGGTGATGGTGCACGGGTGAAATGGTGGTGGGTACCCTCTGGGGACTACAAATGATGTCAAATATAACTAATAAAAAAAAAAAAGAAAGAAAGGATGGGACATTGTTGCAGGGGCAGAAAATCACAGCCACATGGGCTGGCATGGTAAGAGGCAGGTGAATATGGTGTGGAAGAGAGCAGAGGTGTCAGCTATGCTGGAGCAGCCACCTCAGCGCTGACTGAGTCAGACTGACTAGGCAACACAAAACCAGCAAAGATTTTAAAGAGTTAATGCTCCCCAACCCACAACTGGATCTTAGGAAAACAATTCCAGTGGCAATATAGAAAAGAGACTGGAAGAGAAGGACAAGAATTGAGGACATCTCCCTCCAAATGAGAGATGAAGGCAGATGGGTGATAATGTATTGCAAAGTCCTCACTTGAAATAAACATTCTGGGGCCTCCCTGGTGGCGCAGTGGGTTAAGCAACACACTATGAAGCAAACCGCAGCCACCGCAGCACGAGTTCGATCCCTGCCGCCGGCCAGGGAGGGGACCCACATGGTGCAGCAGACCTCTCCTGCTGTGCCCGCTGCTCCCCTCAGCAGTGTACTTCCGTTGATCTGCCTGTTCTGCTCCCCGCTCTGTCTGTGTCTCACCCCCCACAACTCTGGCCTGTACCCCAATGCTTGTATGCATAAATAAATAAATCTTTAAAAAAAAAAATAAATAAACATTCTGAACTCATACTATAGGTGGCATATTCAAAGACAATAAAACCAGGTTTACTAAGGGCACAAGACCATTCATTTCTTAAAAGCAAATTATTTTCATTTATTAAACTTCCCTAAACTACCATATATTGTTTCTCAACTTACAAAATCATAGACTGAATATAAAATCATAGCAAAAAATTAGCAATGTGCTTTCATTAGTGTGCAAACTTGTATCAGCTTTAATCGTCTCTCCCACATGCATGCAGAAATACTAACTTGTTCTAAAGAAAAGTTCCCAGTTCTCAACAAGGCCACTTCACATTCCCCTTGGCTCTCGTGCACTCTCTTTTCCACACTCCACCTGCAACCAACACAGCAAACTGCTATTTGGGAGTACGTGTGAAAAAATACAGAACTTCAGGTAACAGCAACTTCTAATACCTCACTCCTGTTTGCTTTCCACTATGGGGTTCAAGTTTGCTAACCACCACATGGCTAACAGGGGGGCTGGGGTCTGCAAAATAATACAGTTTCCATGCCTTAGAGATCATTTCAAAAGGCTGTCAATTGCCTTTCCAGAGTACGTCTGTCCAGCCCCACAGAGGCGCCCCACTGACTTCTGTCCAGGTCACAGAGTCTATGGGAACCCCTCCTTGGGAGAGCGAGAGAGGAGCCTCCTGAGGATGATGGGACCTCCTCCCCCATGGTGACCAGAAGGAGCAGTTAGCTGGGCAGCCCCACTGGGAGGCAAGTTCCCCCTTCCTTCAACTTAGCCTACCAGAGCGGAGACTAGCACTAACTCCCCCAGTCTCAGCCCTTGGCTCTCTCAGTGTGGCTGACGTGAAACTGGATGTGTTCCCCGGGAGAACTACAGGCCTGCCTAGTTGTGGGACTACGTGGTGGCCAGCAGCCAGGCGCCTGTCCTCAGCAGACATGAGGGGCGTGCAGACTGTCACAGACTGCTGAAACTGGGTTTCCGCTCACTGTGAAACCCAACTCCGACGCTAATGTATGCCTACAAAGATCTGACAATATTTGCCTTGGACAAAACCTTTGAGAGAAAGGGCTTCCATCTCCACTCTTGAATAAAAAAGAAATGGGAGTCTGAAAAGACCAGGTTCACTCTAACGGCTGTTAAACAATTAGAGCAAAGTGGCTGAGTTCTGAAAACCAAGCTGGATCTTTATTTTACCCTAGTGCTATGCTAGTCTAGTGCTGTGCTTCTAGTCTCGCCTACAGTTATGCTCGCTCCTTCCTGAGGTTAGCCTATCATTAACTACACAAATTTCTGTTTTCTTAGGTTTATAGTCCATAATGAGACTCATCCTCCTTCCCTCTCAGCATTGCTTTGTTTACAATCATTAACCAAGGTGACCTTTTACTGACTGCGGACATTTAGCTGTGTTGGGCAACAGGACAGGCAGCACCGTCCTCCTGGGTCTCAGCGCGTCTGGGAGGTGACCGTGCCATCTACTGCTCTGGTCAAAAGTTCTGTGGGATGAGACCAAAATGGTCAGAGATGAAGTGCAGAGGGCCCCAGCACACCACTCTGCAGGGGGAGGTCTCCCCAGTGATCCCCAATATATTCAGCCACAATCAGAGGGGATGAGCCAGGTGCAAACATGACACGATAAGATTGAGAAACCAAAGTTACAGCCAAACAGTGAAGGCCATGAGCCAGACCAATGCCAGTGGGGCCAGCCCAGCTCTAACTGGGCTATGGAAGAAAGGTTCTGGGGGAATAAAAAGGCAGAAACAAGCATTTTAAAATAAAGTTTTATTGATTTACTATTTAGCTACAAAACTATGTAACTTCAGAGTACAGCTTCATACCTCAAGATGTCACATGCCTCACTCATCACCAAAGGTGTGACTGAAATATCACTCTTCCCCCAATTTGCTCCCCCCCTACCTTCTATAACCCACCACATTTTTCACTAAATCTGAGAGTTACTTTTGATGTGTTTTGACAGTTTGTTTTCCTTGGTTGTCTATATTCCACAAATGAGTGAAACACCCAGTCTCCAGCAGCTTGCCTTTGCAGGTCACACGACCTGGGATGGTTTTCCCTGATGGTTCTCTTATTTTCTTCATTTCTGCTTCTAGGTTTCTGTTCTAGACTTTTATTTTATGGTTAGTATGAGGGTTATATCAAACATTCATATCTAAAATAGTCCTTCTTGTACTGGTATTCATTTGACTATATAGTTCTACCCTTCTCTTTCTCCCATTTAATTTTTTTTTAATTTAAAACTTTTTTAAAAAGGTTTATTTATTTATGCACACAAGAGCTGGGGTACAGGCCAGAGTTGCAGGAGGTGAGAGGATTCACCAGAGACAGAGTGGGGAGCAGAACAAGCAGATCGACTGAAATCCACTACTGAGGGGAGCAGCGGGCGAGGCAGGAGAGGTCTGCTGTGCCATGTGGGTCCCCTCCCTGGCCAGGGATCAAACTTACGCTGCTGTGCCATGAATCCTTCACAGGTGGCGCTCAACCCACTGTGCCACCAGGAAGGCCTTCTTTCTCCCATTTAATCTTGTTCTAGTTTCAGACTTGTTGCTAATTTTGTATTAGAAGAACTTCAACCTTTCTTGGAGAGCAGGACTGGGGTGGTAAACCGCATTAGCTTTAATTTATCTAGGGAAGTCTTTTCTCTGTCATATATGAATGCTAACTTTGCATGATATTATTCTTGGCTGGCACTTTTTACTTTCAGAGTGTTACTCAACTCTCTTCTAGCCTGTAGTTTTGCTGACACTCCTGATGAAAGTTTGACAGAGGTACCTCTACATTACCGGCTTTTTCCTTCCAGCAGCTTTTAGAGGCTTTTCTTTATTGTCAACTTTTGATAATTTAACAGTGATGTGTCTTGGTGTAACTCACTTTGAATTTAGTAATTTGAGTGTTCTGTCTGCTTCCTGGACATCAACAGTTTGCAATATTTTCAGCTATTATTTATTTGGGTAGGGTCTCCGATCTCTTTGTTCATTTTCTGGGATACCCATTATCCTGTGTTTCCTCTTATAATGTAAACCTAATATTTTGCATAGTTTCATTTTTCCTAAATCTTATTTTTCCTATTTCCTTTATTTTGTACATTTTTATTTTCTATTTCATTTATTCTTTCCTCTGCAATTTTAAGCCTACTTACTATGCTCTCAATAGTTATCTCCAGTTCTTTCGCTGTATTTCCTATCCATCATTTCTGTTTAGGTTTTTTTTTTATAGCCTAAATTTCTTTGATGAAGAATTCCTTCTGTTCTTGGGTATCTTTTCAGATATTCTGGACTTTTCATGTCAGTGTCTAAAACGCCACTGACTCCATTCTGTGTTCACAGCTGACCTTTCCTTTGCATGTGTCTTGCCGCCCTGCTCCCCAGTAGGTGGCGCTGTGACCTTAATTTTGGAATCCCTGTTTAGGCAGTGAGAGGAGACAGTGTGGGGAAGTGGGAGTTCAAATGTCACAGGAGTCTGGGGGTGAGGGAGGGCAAGCCTAAGCTGGCAACCCTATACTACCCACTTATCCCTCCACAACCAGATAAAACTTGAATCTGTACCCATAGTCTACTTTCAGGCCCCTGCCTCTCTATTGCATGGCTCCATAGTTCGCAGATTTTCTCCAGTCTCTGAAACCTTCACTCCTTCCTCATGCTATCACCATTTGATACTCTGGGACCGATCACTCTGCCCCAGCGCTCAGTCAATAAGTAGCATAGTATTTCATATTCATGGTGGAAGTCACTTATGCCAGCAAGGGGACACTTTCTGGATTTCATGTTGTTTGGTTTATCTGGTATCATTTTCCTTTAAAAATAGATGCTGATGGGGCCTCCCCTGGTGGCGCAGTGGGTTAAGCAACGCACTATGAAGCAAACTGCAGCCACTGCAGCATGAGTTCAATCCCTGCTGCGGCCAGGGAGGGGACCCACATGGCCAGGCAGACCTCTCCTGCTGTGCCCACTGCTCCCCTC
>JAGFMF010011673.1:5671883-5781575 GCA_019455555.1 Galemys pyrenaicus
CCCCTCCCTGGGCGGCAGCAGGGATTGAACTCGTGCTGCAGTGACTGCGGTTTGCTTCACAGTGCGTTGCTTAACCCACTGCGCCACCAGGGAGGCCCAGACCCAATCTCTTAAAAAGGAAACTCAACCAACTCTAAAGAGTGAGGTTCCTAAACCTGAGCTTGTATCTGATACACCTGGAGCACTTGCTAAAACAGACTGTTGGGGGGGCCTCCCTGGTGGCGCAGTGGGTTAAGCAACGCACTGTGAAGTAAACCGCAGCCACTGCAGCACGAGTTCGATCCCTGCTGCCGGCCAGGGAGGGGACCCACATGGTGCAGCAGACCTCTCCTGCTGTGCCCGCTGCTCCCCTCAGCAGTGTACTTCCGTTGATCTGCCTGTTCTGCTCCCAGCTCTCTGTGGTGTATCCTCTCACCCCCCACACCTCTGGCCTGTACCCCAGTGCTTGTATGCATAAATAAATAAATCTTTAAAAAAAAAAAAGACAGACTGTTGGGGTTCATCCCCAGTCTCTCCTTCAGTAGAGAATGTGTATCTTTCTTTTTTTAAAGATTTATTTTTACTAATTTATGCATACCAAGATCTGGGGTGTAGGCCAGAGGTGCAGCAGGGTGAGATGATTTACCAGAGACAGAATGGGGAGCAGAACAGGCAGAGCTACTGACACATACTGCTGAGGGGAGGAGCGGATGAGACAGGAGAGATCTGCTGCACCATGTGGGTCACCTCCCTGGCCAGGGATAGAACTCATGCTGCAGTGGCTGGTGAAAGCTTGGTAGCGCTATGTCTTTAACCTCTGTACCAGCAGGGAGGCCTGACAATGTGTATTTCTAACAAGTTCCCAAGGATGCTGGTTCTGCTGGCTTTAGCCAACGACAGAGATTGGTCAGTAAAGGAACCAACGCAGGTGTTAAGGTCCATGTAGCCAGTCCACTTATATTTTGATCAAAACAAATGACAGGTAGTCAGGATAAATTTAAAAACTTGTTTTTTGAGAAGTTCGCTGAGTCTGCGATCTTTTGAATTAGGTTTATTTCTCAACAGTTACTATCTGAGGGGAGAAAAGTTCTCAGACACAGACCTGCTTGTTGGGCACTGGTTCTGAGCCAGACACTCAGTCTTGATGGCACCTCCCGCAGAAAGGTCACAAAAGGAGACCTGGTCGTAGCATACTACGTAGTCATTCCTGTTCTTGATCGCACTGCACTGTCACTTTTGGCTTAACTCAGTTTCCCCTACTTGTCTCTTCATAGCCAGAAACTGTGGCATCTTATTTTTTATGCCTGGTCCCCAGCACAATACCTGACGTGAAGTTGGTGCTCAATAATCACAATTACTAACTGGAGCAGCCCTTAGCCAGGAAGGAAGATCAAAGAAGGTGCCCATAGAAAAAAGAGTGCAACAGAGTTTAAGGAAAAGTGGACCTCTGGTGGAGAGAAGCAAGGGTTCTCTGGGGCATTTTCAGCAAGAGGAGGGCCACTCAAACCAGCGCATGGCCTGGTAGTCATTTCTTATAAGTGGAACTAAACAGTGACATGCCTAGTCATAGGCCTTACTTCTACTGACCCCAACTGCAGCCACTACCACCCCACTAGGCATGGAGTCTTCCAGTTCCAGTCCTTGTATGCAGGTACATGACAACTTGAGGCTTCAAACGCAGTACAATGCTATTCTCACGGTTTCCCTGAGTCCTAGTCTGTTTCTGTTCAGTCCCACTGAACCACCAGAGACCAAGGAGGGCTGTGCTGTCTCATGTTGTTATGACAACAGGGAACTAGAGGAGGTTGGGCAGGGAGGCTGGAATCTGAGCCTGAGTAGTGGCTTTAGAAACACAAATTACTGGGCAAATAAGAATAAAGAGACTCAGCAAGTTGCTACTGAAGTCCTAAGAGCTCCAGACGGAAAGATTATGAAGTCACATTTTGGTCTTCTAGTTGAAAAAACAGCATAATTTTCACACTGTTTTTATACAACCTAATGAAAGGAGTTAAGGTCTAAATGTATGTATTGTGCTAAATTTTACGTTTAAAAAATTACTTTGATTTATTTGGGGTGATTTTTACTTTAACAAAATCTCTGACTTATTCTTCATTTAGTGAGATTTAGTAAGATTATTCCGTGAGTCCTAGAACTCAGATATGATTTGGGTAAGACAAGAATGTCAAAGCAAAAGGGCTAGAAGGTGCTCCTAGGGGAATGTAGAGGCTACCTGTGGACAATCTGCCACCTGGTGGCTAAAAGGTGTCATGGCAGAACTTCCTTTCATGCTCAGAACATCTTGCCTTTTTAATCTGTCTTTTAAGAGAGCTAGTGTGTTAATCTTGCCACAGATGGCATGTAGTACCAATGCCTCTTGCTGAGGGATAGCCTATGATTAAACTAAAAAGAAATCTATTTCTGAACAAGATGGAATTTTCCAGGGTTCCTTGGAAAAAAGAATAGCTTTTTTCCAAACTTTTGTTTTCTTAAAAATGTTTTTTTGTTTAAACTCTAGGAAAAACAAGGATCTTAGTTACTGTGTATTTAAACTAAGGGGAAATTTAGAAAATAAAAATATTCCCCTAAATTTAAATTCCCAAACTGCAGCAATACATCTTAAAGGAACATCTCACTGCATGCTTATGTGATATATTATCAGAAAATTACTAATACAGAGTGAATGGGTTTGGTGGATTCATTGCCCTCAACTGGATAATTATGAAGAAATGGCTCTGATATAAAACTTTACAGCAAGTAAATTAAAATCAATAAATAAATACAATTTGTAAGTACCTATTATATTAGATCAATACTGTAAAGAAACCAAATTAAATGGGTGCAATTTAGCAACTTGCAAAAAGGCTTCTAAAATGGAATAGAGTTGTTTTTGCTTTCATCATCGACTCTGCCAGCTTTTTTTTTTAACCCCAGAAAAATGGATTCAACTAGAAAACCAGTCACCAGTCCAGCAACGCCATTTCTGTGCAAATATCCGAAAGAACTGAAGGCAAGGCGTCAATGAGATATTTGTACGCCCATGTTCATGGCAACATCATCCCCAACAGCCAAAAGGCAGAAGCAACCTGAGTCTCCAAGTGTATGTCAGGGATAGATGGACAAATAACACGTGGAACATACATACAGTAGAATGCTTTAGTTTTGATAAAGGAGAATTCTGACACATACTACAACCTGGATAAACCCTAAGCATATGATGCTCACTGAAATGAGTCACTAAAAAAAGACAGGTAATATATGATTCCAATATGTATAGTGACTAGAATAGTCAACTTTATAAAGACAGAAAATGGAATTATGGTTACCAGGGGCTGGGAAGAAGTGGGAAATGAGACTTACTGTTTAAAAGGTACAGTTTCTGCACCCATTACTAGGCAGTTTCTGTTTAACGATGGTGGTGCAACAATGTGAAGGTACTTAAGACCACAGAGCTGTACATATTTTTAAAGTGTAAATGTTATGTTCCGTGTACCACAACTGAAAAAACAAAGTCGGGCACCAGAACTGAGATGGGACTAAGGTTCCTGCTAGGTTTCCCCATCTGCTGTACGGCACTTAGTCTCTTAGCTTCTCTTTTCTTGAGAATTCCTTTATCTACATGTCAAAAGGACTCAGGGATACTGCAAAGCAAACACAACACACAAAACTGACTTACTCCCAAAGTGTAATTTTTAAAAAGCATTTGTCTACCAACTTTCACTGGCCTTTCCCTTCCAAGGCATGGAAGTGCATGTGCTGGAGTGACCGCTCACACCAACTGGCCGTGGCCCCGTGGCCCTACATGGTCGGTCTGAATCCGGAGTCAGCTTGAATCCATCTGGAGTCAATGAACGCTCTCTAACTCGTGGTCATTACCCCAACTATTCTACCTAAAGGTTTCATGGACACATCTTAAAATAGTCTCCGATTTGTTCCCTTAGCAGTATGTCCTCATGGACTGGGCTGGAATTGAAAAATTTGAGAGTTTCCAAATTTTCAAGTTCTGATCCCCTCCTCTGCCTTAACAATGCCTTCTTCATTTCACTCTCTTTTATTCCATTTTCTAATCAGCTGCATTCAGGCCAGGACTTCACTAAAGCCTAAAGGTACGTGAAGAGACTTTATATCAGGTTCCTTGTTACTGGATAATACTTGAACTGGAGATGAACTCTAGCTTAGAATTCTCAGTAAGGTCACACTGGGATCACAGCACATGGATAAGGTTGAGAAAGAAGAAAAAAGAAGGCTGTAGAGTGGGTCAGGAGGATGTCTAGAAGGTCAAACGGCACTGAAAAATACATTTTACAAAGCTTTCTTTCTGAAACTTATGAACCCTCTCCCTGATGAAGAGTTCCAAGGTTATCTCTGCCAGGGAAGAATGACTGGTTGATGACATGAGATTAACACTTTGCTAAGTAGTTAAAAGCTCATAAATGCATGTAAAATGGTGCTTTTACATAAATAAGATATATGTAAATGTTAGGAAGGTATAGATCAAAATGTTGGCAATTACTTTTTCTGGTTGATAGGATGACTAGAAAAATATGATCATTCTGGACAAGATAATGCAGATCTCAGTTAAGTTGAGCATGTTTTATTTGGAAGTAGTCACTAACTCTTGGGGGGAAGAGTAAGGGGAGAATTCCGAAACTTCACAGATTTTCCATAGCACACCGAAAATAATACCTGTGTGGCACAGACCTTGACTATGGGAGGAAACCAGCTGGGATATGCAGGTGAGACCAAAATGATGACTATAACAATGGCAGGCATTAGAAACAGTCTTGGCAATAGTTTGATTTTTCCTAACTTGTTAATTTAAACTATAAATAAATAGAGACTAAGTATCTAGAATTTAAAATTACTTATTGTTTTTATCTTTCCACCTTTTTATGTAAGGAGATAATGACAAATGTAAAAATAAACATTTCAGGTATTTAGTAAGTGCTTCTTGTTGTGTTCTATGACAACTGTGTAATGGTCACTGGGGTTAAGAAAGTGGAGAAAAGGATTTCCTACTAGTTTGTTTACTGGAGCATTATTTAACCTCTCAGGCCTCAGCGCTGAGATTGATAAATTGGACATAGTAGTAAGTATATATTTATAGGCACTACCCACCAACACCCAGTCACTAGTAAAATATCTACTTTATAGACACAAGTATTGCCAACAGTGGTATCATTCCCAAGGCATGCAATTGATTCAGTGTCAAATGATGTCAAAGAATTGATAAAAGAATAACCCCCAATACATCATATCATGTTTCATATCAGTTAATGAAAGAATAACCCCAATAAAGAAAATAAGTCAACACTTCCTACTACCTTTCACCTCAAATATTCACTTCCCTTACAGTCTGAATAAAAATTATTTTAGTAACTATTTCACCTTGAAATATAATCGGAATCTTAATTTTCTTGCTTTCAAAAATGTCTTTATTATTTTCTTACTTTTGATAATGAAAATATTGAGACACAGCAAAGTGTTTTTACAGGATTGCAGTAAGGACAGGCGATTCATCAAAAGACCCAAGAACACTAAAAAACAAGTACGCTTCACAGCGCACCATAAAAATGGGTGCCCAGTGAATCAGGGACCACAGGCAGGGAGGGCCCTCGCCTGGTGAGCAACAGGGAATGAACATCCCCATGAGACACTCCCATTATGACAGCAGTCACAGTGGCTGTGAAGATTTTATGACTCCACAACTACTGGGTCCAGAGGAATGGTATGGATTGGGACTCTGCTGGAAACCTCCAGCTGAAAGCTTCCTAAAGGAAGCTAAACAAACAATATGAGAAAACTGGCAGTGAGAACTGTGTCACAGTGCCTATTAACAGAAAAGACTATAAAGTGTTCCTCTGGACTGAGTGTGTTCCAAAACAGAACCTTCCTCATAAGAGGTTCTGACACTATCTCCTTCTTCCCAGACCCCAGAGATGCCAGACAATAGGCCTAACAGGCTTCTGAGAAATCTTTACCTAAATCTGAGCGGTCTTAATGACACCCTGACGGCTAGGGGGTGGACAGGCAGTTAAGGCACTTTCAGTGAGCTGTGGGGCACCACGCCTAACTGGAGGAGAACGGGCAGCCCTGAAAATGAGGACAGAAAAGAGGCCCTAGGGACAGAATACAGATTTTAAGTCACTAAACTTGGCAAACATGACAAAATAGTGAATAATTTCTCTCTGAAATTATGTGTTAAACACACATAAGCTGTACAGGGCATTAACTTGTTCTTCAGTCTGCAGCGAGACACAGAGCCAGGGAGTGTATCACAGACTTGTAACAGCATGGTTTATGCCTTTCTAATTAAGATAAAGGAAATTTTTCCTACCTAGGGAAGCAGAAATGTTGATGGTTATATAAAACCAGTACCTGTTCATACACACAATGAAGAGCAATACAGGGCTTTACATAAAATGTTGTACAACTGTGTCCTTGTACCAGCTCACAATAGGCATTCAGTCAAATCCATTCATTCTATACTACAAAGACCATTCAAAAAGCCATGTGGTTTCTTTCCCAAAGAACCCTCCTTGGACGCTGACTATGCTGTCATCACCCCACACTCACATGTCCTCCACGGTGATGTCTTTTAGGATCTGGCAGTAATCCACATTCCACACAGCCTGGTCATCCCACACCTTGGAGGCCAGCAGGATTGCCCCTAGAACAATTCGCTTCCAGTTGGCTGGACAGATGTAGATCTCTGCATACGTTAGGAGTCTTTCAAGGTAAACCTGGGAAGACAGGAAGACTCCAAGAGCTAAGTGACTTGGCTGTTTTCTCCTACATACTTGCATTCGGGGAAAAAACAATTCTAAAATGGTTCAACTCTATTTCACCAGCCTTTCAACGGGATTTATTACCTAATCATACTTATTTTTAAAAAGTTGAAGGGTTCAGTGAGTATGATGTGAAAAAGGCTATAGGGCACACCCCAACACTGAATAGTGAGGATGTAGTTGGACTGTAATATTCTTAAGGCAGGAATACACTCCAGGAGTCACAGGTTGATTTCTTACTCTTTAAACTATGGTATCAATATGAATTCATGAACAACAAATACTCTTAACAAAGGGAACAAAATGGTGAAAGGAATAAGCCTATTTTTTTCTCTATCGATGTGGGTTTTTTAAAGCATTTTACTTTGAGATAATTGCAGATTTACACACAAAGTTAGTAAACCTATTTTTTTAATTGTAGAAAAATAAAATTTAACACTTTATTATTTTTGAGTGTATAATTCTGTGGCATTATGTATATCTGCATGCTGTGAAATGACCACCATCCATTTTTTTCCAGAACTTTTTCATCTTCCCAAACTGAAACTCTGAATCTGCCAAACAACTCCCAATTCATGCCTCTCATCAACCAGCCCCAGGCAACCACCTTCTTACTGTCTCTGAATATGACTGTTCTAGGTACCTTATATAGGTGGTATCATATTGTGTTTTGGTTCTTTTGTCTAGTTGATTTCAGTTAGCATAATGCTCTCAAATATTATGATGCTGTAGCATGTATCAGAATTTCCTTATGTTTAAGGCTGAATTATGTCCTACTATATGTGTGTGCGCGCACTTATTTGCTCAAGTATGGTTTACTTAATTAACCGTGATAGATATTCCAGTTATTTTCTCATTTTAGCTATTGTAAAAAAATGCTACTGTGAACACCTATATATAGTATCTATTTTGGTATATATTTCTTTGTGGTATGAATTTTAGTACTAGTTTAATTTGATTTTCATATAATTCGTTCCCCTTCATCAAAATATCCCTACATGAAAATTTTAACCCTAAGGAAAAAAAACAGTAAGTGGGGAAGATGGCATCAGAGGAGGCTCTTGTACTGGTCCCAGGACTATTATCTAAAGTAGCTCAGAGAGGCACTGTATTCAGAGCAGCCCATGACTTAGGAAGAAACTAGAATACCTACTAGACATTGGAAACCTACTCTGTCTATATGTGACAGAAGAGATGGTAAAGAAATTGAACTCAATGCAACAAAAGGTTAGCTGTGAGAGGCATGTGGAGACAGCAGCCAGGGCAGAAACTGCAGTGCAGAACCAAGCTTCCCTGACAGGGAAGTCTTGGGGAGCAAAAAGGCTTAAAATTAATCTAACTGTGGAGAGAAATGTGGAAAAGTGCTAGGGTGATATAGGTAGAGAAGAACACAGTGAAGAAGACAAAGTGCAGAACACCATAACTCCCTCCAACACCGCCCTCTGGGCTTGAAGGTATGCTGAAAGCCTGGCCCACAGACTGTGGAGATGCAGTTGTGAAACCCAGAGAGAGAGGGGTTATCAATGGTACCACAAGCAAAAGCTGCCACCCAAACCACTTTCACCAGCAGTGGACCCTTCAAGGCCCCTGCCCACTACCAGATGTGGCAGTTACAGATTAGTTCTCCCAGAAATACAGTGCCATCCACTGGAAAAGTCAATGTCCTGCACCCTTAAGGCACTTGAACAACCTAAAAAGTTGATAATGGGTAGATGGAATAAACAGCAGAGGGCACCTTGAGTCCTCAGTGGAATATTTTATGACTGGTAGAGTACAAATCTCCAGTAACATCACGAAGACATGGAAGATCTTTTTTCCCCTATCAAATAGTTTCAAATTGCCATAACAAATAAATCCAAGGAAATGATAAAATACACACAAAAAACTGATTAAAAACATAAAAAAAAAGCAGAAAAACAAGTGAATGCCCTGAGAAATAAAACCAATGAAAAGAAGATTGAGACTGAACCTTTAAATAAGAAAATAATGGAAATGTGGAATGTAAAAAATCAATGGAGTAGAAAAAAAATTCCGGCAAAAACTATAGAAGTAGAATAGACTAAATAGAACACCATGTTAGTGGCCTCAAAGATAACATAAAGAATCATGGAAGAAAGAGAAACAAACAAAAAAAGCGAAAACACTTTGAGAATTATCCCACTACACAAGTAAAGGTAAAATAAGAAAAATGGGTATTCTAGAAGGAGAAAAGGGAGAGAAGGGAACAGGATCTTATTTAAAGAAATAACAGAAGAAAAGTTCCTAAACCTGGAGAAGAAATTAAGTACACAAGTTTATGAACCTAAAAGAACATGGGGTCACTTAAATGTAATGAGACACGCACCAAACACATAGTAGTGAAACCTTAAGGAATTCAAAACAAAGAAAGAATACTGAAGCGATTCAGTATTCTGAAGTATTCAGTCCTTTATAGGAACGCTTATCATGCTTACATCTGACTTCTCTGAGGAAATACTATGAGCAAGGAGAGAATGGAATAAAGATAAAAACCGCAAGTCAAGAATAATCTATCTAGGCTCCAAAGCTCGCCTTCAGATATGAGAAAGAAATAAAAAGGTCTCAAACAGAAGCTGAAGGAGCTTAAAAACATTAGACTTCCCCTCCAAGAATTACTGAAAGGAGCTCACATTTCTAAACTGGAGTGAAGGACATCCACAAACATATGAACAAAGAAAGAGACAGAACCAGAAATTAGAACAAAATGGCAGTAGCAAACCCTTATATATCAACAATCACTATGAATGTAAATGGACTGAACTCACCAATCAAAGAGCACAGAGTGGCTGGCTGGATCAGAAATGCAACTTTCTGCTGTCTCCAGGAAGTGCAACTGAGCTCCAAAGATAAACATAGTTGGAAAACAATCCCACAAGCAAATGGGACTCAAAGGAAGGCAGGGACAATCATATTCATATCAGATAAAATTCATATCAGATAGATTTCCAGCTAAAAAAGATAACAAGACACAGGGATGGACATTATATAATGATTAAGAGAACAATACATCAGGAGGATATAACACTCATCAATATATAGTCACCAATGCAGGAACATCAAAATATGTAAGGTAATTATTATCAAATCTGAAAACAGAGGAGAAATAGAGTGGTGGCTGGGTATTTCACATCCCCACTTCACCAATGGACAGATCAACCAGATAGAGAATAAACAAGGACACAATAGCCTCTGACAAAGAATTAGACCAATTAGATCAATTGGCTGAACACTTTTATAGGACACTGCACCCCTAAAAAAGCTGAACATACATTCTTCACAAGTGTATACGGGATATACTCCAGGATGGACCACATATTGAGATACAAAATAAGTATCAATAAATTCAAAAAGAGGAAATCATACCAAGGATCTCCTCTGATAACAATGGTAATAAATTAGAAAGCAAACCAAAAAAAAAAGAAAGCTGGAAGAAACTATATGTGAAGACTGTCATAGCAAACTACTGAATGACTATTGGGTTCATGGCAGAAACCAAAAAGAATTAAAACATACCTTGAGAAAAATGAAAATGAGGACGTGAACTGCCAGAACTAATAGGACACAGCATAAGCAGCATGAAGAGGAAAGTATATAGCAATAAATGTCCACATCAAGATACAAGGGCAAAATAAAACAGTCTTATCTCTAATTTTGAGGAACTACAAAAAGAACAAACAAACCCAAAAGCCAGTAGAAGGAAATAAACAAAATGAGAGTAGAAATAAATGAAGTAAAATTAAAGCCCAAAAGATTAAGGAAACCAAAAGCTGGCTCTTTGAAAAAATAAGAAAATGAACAAACTTTTAGCTAGTCTCACAAAATATGGGAGAAAACACAGGTAAACAGAATCAGAAATGAAAAAGAAGTTACAACAGATGTCTCAGAAATTCAGAGGATCTAAAGATTGCTATGAACATTTGTATGTGAATAAGGTGAAAAACCTAGAAGATACAGACAAGTTCTTAGAAGTATTTAACCATCTGAGACTGAATCAGAAAGGGTGAAAAACGTGAACAGACCAATTACATGCAAGGAAATTGATACAAAAGACTTCCAAAATACAAAGGTCCAGGAACAGATGGTTTCACTAGTGAGTTCTACCAAATCTTCAAAACGGAGCAAATACCTGTCCTAACTCAAACACCTCCAAAAAACTGAGAAACAGAAATATTTCCAAACACATTTTATGAGGTCCACTATAATCTGATAACAAAAATAGACAACAATATCATAAAAAGAAAAAACTAGAGAATGGTAACCCTGATGAACACAGAGGCAAAAATCCTCAACAAAAATCTTAGCAAACCAAATTTAACAATGCATTAAAAGAATCATACACCATGACCAAGTGGAATTTATTCCACAGAAACAAAGGCAGTTCAATATTTGAAAATCAATTAATGTAATTCTCACCACATCCACAAAAGGAAAGATAAAACCTTAATATCATATGAATAGACACAGAGTAACAAGCGTATTATAAGACTCAACATCCCTTTATGTTAAAAACCCTCAAAAAAGTGTAGAAGGAACATAACATAATAAAGGCCATATATGACACATCCACAGGTAACATCATTGTTACCTGAAAATTGATTTCCACTAAGATCTGATACAAGACAAGGATGTCCACTCTGTTTAACCAGCACTGGGCAAGAAATGGATAGTAAAATAATCCAAATTGGGAAAGAAGTAGCAAAGATGTCATTATTTGCAGATGACATGATAATATACATAGAAAACCCTAAAGACTCCACTAAAAAACTAATAGGAAAAATAAAATCATGTCAGCAAAGTGGGAGATTACAAAATCAATACACAAAAGTCAGTTGCCTTTCCAATGAACTAGAAGAAAAAGAAAAAACAATACTTCATCATGAAGAATTAAATACCTAGGAATAAATTTAACAAAGTAGGTAAAAGATCTGTACAATGAAAAGTATATATCTATTTTTAAAAGAAATAGAAGATGCAAAGAAATAAAAGGCTAGATCCTGTTCATGGATTGGAAGAATGTTATTAAAATAGCCACCTTATCCAAAGCAACATACAAATCCAAAGCAATTCCTATCAAAGTTTCAATGGCATTTTTCAAAAGTATAGAACAAATTTTATTATAGTCACATAAAACCACAAAATATCCAAATAGCTAAAGCAATACTGACAAAAATACACCCACACCTCTAAGGAAAGCACATCTATAACAAAGGAATTGAGAGTATACACTTGACAACAAAAAGTGTTGGGAGAACTGGACAGCCATATGCACAAAAATTAAGTCAAAATGGATAAAAGACTTGAAATGTAAGACTTGAAATCATAAAATACATAGAAGAAAATATTGGCAAAACACTCCATGATATAGGTTTCAGTGATTTTTATTTATTTATTTATCTCCAACAACAAGAAAAACAAAGAGACTATAAACAGTTGGGACTATTTCCAACGAAAAATTTCTGCACAGCAAAAGAAACTATCACTAAAATAAAAAGACACTCTACTGAATGGGAAAGAATCACCCAAGGGATTGATATCCAAGATCTACAAAGAACTCATCCAACTCACAAAAAGAAACCAAGTAACTCAATTAAAAAAAAAAAAAAGGAAGATAATCTAAACAAGTACTTCTCCAAAGACATACAGGTGGCCAACAAGCACATGAAAAAATGCTCATCACAAATCAAAAATCAAAACCATAATGAGATACCAACTCATACCGGAGTTAATGGCCTCTATCAAAAAGACAAGAAGCAAGTTTTGGCAAGGATATGGAGAAAAAGGAACTCTCTCACACTTTTGGTGGTAATATAAACAGGTCAAGCCTCTTGGCAAACAGTAATAATGGCTTCTCAAAATATTAAAAATGGATCTACCATGTGACCTGAAATTCTACTCTTACATATCGATCTGAAGAATGCAAAAACACTAATTCAAAAGGAAATATTAACTCTTCTGTTCTTTGTAGCACTATTTATAATAGCCGTGCTATGGAAACAGTCTAAGTGCTCAAAGACAGATGAGTGGAACAGAAAAAGGTGGTATATATAAAATGGAAGACTATTTATTAAAAAAAAGATAAACTCTTGAATTTTGCATTGGATGGAATTATGCCAGTAGAGGGAATTATGCCAAGCAAAATTGTTCAGAAGGATAAAGACAAATACAAGATGGTGTCACTTATATGTGGAATATAAAGAAACAACAGAAAGGATCATAAAAAGCCAAGACAAAAACAAATCTTAGAAATCTGGTGGTAGAACTGAGGCTACCACAGGACTGGAGTAGAGAACAAAGTGGGGAGAAAGTACAATAGCCTATAGTGGGAGGTATTACATCTCTAGATTACATACAATGTTAAAAGTATACCAATGTGTTACCTCAAAAAAAAAAAGTGTTAACAGAAGAAATGACTGATTAAAAAAGAAAGAAAGAAAATTTAAAACTTGTTGCCCTGTTGTGCTTTTTTTGGTAGGAAATTGAAATCCTTTGAGTAACAAAGCTAGACAATAAACACACTTCTCAAGCATGAGTAGGAATGTAAAAGCATTTTAAATCAGCAAATGATTACTTCAGGGACTGTTTTATTCACAAGGAGCACATCCATTTGAATAAGCAAATGGATGAAATAAAGAATTAATAAACAAACAAGCTAAATACCGAGTTTGCTAAAGAGCACAGAGCTCTTCCTGTGACAAAGATAGAGTCCTTAGGTGTGATGTAAACTTTGTATTAAACAACAATCTCTTCTCAGATATTACAAGGAATGGCTTTCTGATTTCTTTCCAAAACAGCTCAGTCACAGGCAAAGCTAATTTCTTATATGAGTACACCACTAAAAGGCCAGTAACAACAGTTCCATTGTCAACTTATTTACCAAGAGATTTAACCTAGACAGTCCTAAAGTTTAAGAATTATAGAATTTAAGGATTATAAATTATAGTTTCATCTTTTTAAAAAAATTTTAATTTATTTATTTTAAGTAATTAATTTATTTTTTACAATGCTTGCTTTCTTTTCCAGGTGTAGTCCCCATAGAGTTTCCACTACCAATTCATCCATGCACCATTACCATAGTCCCTTCCCATTTTGGCCTTGATCCCAACCTCACTCTCTCCCCTGCAGATGACTTTGATTTGTAGTTGTCTGTTTATTTTTGTTTTGTTATTTTTTTCCTTTGACCCCCTATAATCCTCCTATAAGTGAGTGTATTCGGTATTTTTCTTTTTCCTTGTGACTTATTTCACTGAGCATATCTTACTTAATACTTAAAGCGCAGAGTACCTCCATGTTGTCCCTGATAGCTTTCAGACTCACTGTTTACACAAAAGATAAGCTAGCAATATATGCCACCCCTTTCTATATAGGTATTTACAAAGCATGCATGTTTTAATCACATCATATTCATATTAAAACCTTTGTAGAGAATCAAATAAGGACAACTGGATATTAACAGGGGTGTCCTTGGCGTTTAACACCCCCCCCCCAAGTCCAGTGTTTTACTTACCTACATTTAATGTTTCAGCATTTATTGGTTTTTAATGTGATTTTATAATTGACTTTAGGTGGGTGTGAGAAACAGACTTTACATGCTTTTGGGAGACTGATTCTCTCTTCTCCCAGGGGGAAAAAAAAAAGACAACCTTTAAGGCAAAGCTGTAGCTGTCATAGGGTATCTGGGGAAGATCCCGTTTGCTCCCCACTCCACTGAACTACAGGATGGCTCTGGGCACCCTGAAGGCACTCACCAGGGTGACAATGGCACATTCAGCTGTCAGCTGAGCAGCACTGAACAGTGTCCGAACGAACCGGTAAATCTGCTTCTGCTCTGGGTTGTGTTTGTCATAATCTGGTGGCACTTCGGATTTCTGAGGAAAGAAATATTTTCAGATGATTGGCCACCATGTAAGTGCAAAAGAGAAATAATTATATTTTTATATTTTTTATTATTTTATTATATAAAACGTAATAAAAATATGTTTCACAATATTGTGAAAAGGAGATTACCGAAAGAGGGTGAAGGTTTTCATCAAAAATATCTAAGAGCATCCTTCCATCTGGGTCCCTAGTGGGAGAAAGAAAAGAAAATGGAGTTCACTTTCTGTAAGGCTGAGCATCATGGAAAGATCATCCTGGTAACAGGGCATCACTGAAAACAAGCTTGCTGTAGATTAGGTGTGATCTAACTCTGAAAGATTCTACATTCAGACTGTTTTGCACATATATTAAGTTTTCTCACTATTGATAAAAATCAATATGGAAAAGATGAAATGCAGGTGTGGTTTAGAAAAGACAGACACTTTGGTACTCTAACCAATGCCCCATACTTGAAGCAAAAGTCTTCACAATGCATAAAAAATTAATAAATATACGTGCTTTTTTTAGTTGAAATATGTAAAATGTGTTAAGGTACATTTTTAAAAATTGATTTTAGTGATTTTTCTATAATTCCTTTTTCAATGACTTTAACTGAGCTTCTACTACATAAAAATATTCATCTCCTTTACTGAATTAAAACTATAAACTTTTAATGTTAAAGTTACACATTAACTGTTAAAATACTATATTAAAGAAAATATTTAAACAAATTACACAAAAAAGAGTGAAAAGTCTGAACATTATCGAGAACTTTTGCTGGTTTCAAATACAAATAAATACATATTTGTTTTCCTCTGATTCAGAAGCAGTCTAGCACTTACCTCGGAAGTTTTGATAAATACCCTAAGTACACATTCTATGAAAATATGAACTAAGAACATAAAATCCAAAAGTTGAGGCAACTAGAACATAACAGGAAAGAAAACATGAAAAATATAATAATGTATGATGTTTTCTATGCAACATTAATCATCTGCATACCTGTTTTTGATGTGATAATATATTGCGAGAGCTACACTGTAAAATAAAAAAACAAAGTTCAATGTTTCATAAGGATGTGCAAGAAAATTATACATCATCTGACATCAGTATGATCATAAATATTTAAGTCACATGATCCATTCAGAATGCTGATCAAGATGCACTCTTCAAAATAAACTAACCTAGCACTCATCCTCAGCAATTAAATGTTTTCCAGAAAAAAACCAAAACTTTAAGTGATATTCAGAAACAAATTCTCTTTACATCTGAAATTTTAAGCTTTCTGTGCTTGTAGACAGTATAAAATAGGAGGTACAAAGTAAACATCTTTGGAAATCACTACTTGAGCACAGAAAATTAGTGGTGTCTTTACAGTATCAGAAAAATGACCAGAATATCATGCTCAATGGTTTGCTATTTTTTTCTCTCAAATCAATGCCTTTTGCAATCTGCCTAATTTACTCATTCACTTGCTAAAGCAGTGTTTAAACTCTTATTCGTACACTACCCTGAAATTTTATCTTACATTTTAAAAGATCTAAACTTAGTGAAGAAATTTCCCCTCCCCTCAATTTTTAAAGTAATATTTCTGATTATAAAGTGCATTATATTCATATTGTAGAAATTTTAGAAATTAGAAAATATAAAGAAAAAACAATCCCTCTAAAGACAACTACTACTAGAGATTCATAGGTGTCTATTTCTATCTATAAACTGCATGTGTATACAAAAAGATGTGCATCCTGTTTTTCTCATTACCATTTTTCTTACCATTAATCAAAATATTCATCTAAAACATGATTTTAAATGACTGATTATATTTCATCCTCTAGTTGTTCAATAATTAACTATTTCCTTAACATTGAACATTTAAGTTGTTCTATTATTTTGCAATTATAATTAACACCATAATAAACATCCTCAAAGAGAAATTTTTGTGCAACCTATGAGTATATTATTTCTATAAGAAAACATCCTGTAATTGGAATCACTTGATCCAGAGTCATGAACAACTGTATGACTCCCCACATAGCCAGCCAAGCGTCTTCACAGACAAACCACACCAGGTTACACCTCTCCATCAGTGCCTGTTTCACTTTATTCTCAGCAACACTCGCCTTGAATGTTTTGAAAAAATATATTCCACATAAATAGCTAAAAAAGTATGGCCTTTTTCAAGTTGAGTTTCTCTGTTCACTTACCAAGTTTGGCAGGGTTATTCATGTTGACTGGCCATTTTTTTAAAATAAATTTTTACTGAGTTAACATTAGTTTACAACATTACATAAGTTTCCAGTTTACCGCATCATAACTCAACATCTCTATACACTACAATATAATCACCACCAAAAGTCTAGTTTCTGTTCATCACTATACAAGTGACCCCCTTTACCCACTTCCCCTCTCACCCACTTCCTTTTCCCTATGCTAACTATCTGTTCTCTATACCTAAAGGTTTGTTTTTGTTTTGTTTCATTTGCTCATTTGCTTTGCTTCTTTATAGTCCACGTAAGTTAAATGATAAGGTATTTTTCTTTCTTTGTACGACTTATTTCACATAATATACCCTCAAGGTCTATCCATGCTGTAGCAAATGGCAAGATTTCATCTTATTTTATAGTTGAGTAGTATTACACATGCACACACACACACAAAATGGATACATGTATATATCACATCTTCTTTATCCATTTAACTGTTGTTAGATATTTAGGTTGTTTCACTGTCTCTGACTATTATAAATCATGCTGCAAATAAAAGAGAGGTACACAGTGTTTTCATATTTTTCAGGTAAGTACCCAGAAGTAGAACAGTTGGATTGGGTGGGTGGTATTTTTATTCTTAACTTTTTGAGGCATTCATAATGTTTTCCATAACGGCTGCACCAGTTTACACTCCCACCAACAGATTACCAGGGTTCCCTTTACCAACACTTCTCATTTATTATCTTTTTGATAACAGTCATACTATTTGATAACAGCCATATATAAAAGTATCTCATTGAAGTTTTGATTTGTTTGTCTCTAAAAAGTGATGAATCTATTTTATTCATGTACCTGGTAGCCATCTACATCTCCTTTGGAGAAATGTCTATGCAGATCCTTCGCCCACTTTTTAAACGGGTCTTTTATTGTTGTTGAGTTGTAGGAGTTCTTTATTAATTTTGGATATTAACTGCTTATTGGACATATGATATGCAAATATCTTCTCTCATTCAGTTGATTCTTTTTTATATTGATGGTTTCTTTTGCTGTGAAGACTGCTTAATTTTTTTTAACTTTTTTTTGGGTCAACTGTCTACATCCTTCTACTATTTTTACTTTAAAATTTACTGAGATAACCAAAAATTATTTTTTATGCTTCTAAGAACACAGCCAACTGGCTGCATCAGATTGTATTTTGGGTCTTCAAGACAGAAACCATCACCCAGGGTATCAGCGTGGAGCTGGAAGGCTGAATTCTCAACTTTTAGCTTGTTCAACAGTACCCACTTGGCAACTGCAGCACCTACTTTGGAGCCTATATACCCCAGGTATTTACTATAATTTAACTTAAGAAGAGTTAATCATATTCTATTCACAAGAAAATTTAAATTCTTTCATACGTCTTTCTGTCTAGGCTTATTCAAGAATTTCAGCTAAATGTTAAAAGTACTAATGAGCAAATGATAATATATTCTCTATTTCCTAATATCTTAAAAAACATCCAAGCTGATGAAGGAACTGTACTTAGAGTCAAAGGGCCTCAGAATTAAGACAATTTTCAGAGTGTTTTCATGCATATTAGCAGCCTTGCAATGGAAAATAGTAGATGTTATTTATTGTACTTTATATATGCGAAAATTCAATATTTTCTGTCAGTATTTAGAGGTATCAGTATTTCTGATACACATACATACACACACACACACACAATGGTTTTAGTTTTGTGCTCTTTTCTTATACCATGTTGCCTCTGGGAAAAAGGAAAAAATTACTGTTTGATTCGGTTAATGGTCACGCTGTGATAACATTTCCCAACCTAATGTTAGATTTAAATTGAATGTTTCAAATGATTTGGTTTAGTATAGTGATTAATCTGAGAAAGTAGTTCTTGCTTCCAAGGTGAGGGAATGTGAGCACTCCCTCGAGTGATCACTGAACTAAAAATCAGACCATTCTATGTTCAAAACCTGGCTCCTTCCTTTACTAGAATTCATTTACCTCTCAAAGCCTTCATTTTTTTCATTTATCAATCAGAACAATATACTCTACATCACAGGGTTGTATTAAAACCAAATGAGATATATGAAAGCACAACTTCAAATATAAGTTATAAAACAATAATTATTATTGCTATTTCTTTTTCAATAATTTCATCAAGAGGTCTTCCAGTTTCTGCAGCTTGAGTGAAAATCTTCATGGCTCCTAATTCAACACCTTTCAAATCTCCTGATCCAAAGCAAGACTGAGCATTATCATGACCTTAATGCTCAATGAAAATCAGAGACATTCTGTAGGCCAACTTCCACCTAGTGTTCTATCTTGGAAATCCAAAAAACCAAACTGAGAACTCACGGACAGAACCATTCCATGGACCAACTTAGTCGATCATCTTGAAAGAAGCAGTTGCTGGGAGCAAAGTCAGTCATTTGAAATGGAACCAGTTTGATGTTTCAAACTTTATTCCAAATGCCCAAAATTAAAGGCCTCATCAATTCTGCCACATCCTTGGGAAAAGGTGAGGTCTCACCAAGGAAAGGCCAGAACCAAACAAGAAGTACATGAAAATCAAAGGGTTTGCTCAACTGCATTTTCTCATAGACTGGAAGAAAGAACTGTTAATTTCTTGCTCAAGAAAACAAAACAGATTCATGATTGCTGGCACGACACTTGTTTCACTTCTTACTAGAGATTAATCAGCAAGGCATGCGATAATCCTCATACCTCTCAAGATCAAGAGAAGGTGGACTCTGGCAGTGCAGAGGGGCTGACATGGAGACAGAGAAGCAGGCGGGCAAGCAGCTATCCTCTGATTTCATAGGCCACAGCTCATGGATGATTTGGCCTGCTATGTGAGTGGAACTCACCCTCTGTCGCTTTCTCTGACCATCAGTCTTATGTTTATCATAAGACTTGGAAAACTTGGGGAAAGCTAAAAGCGACAATGGGGGGAAGGTAGACTCTCACCCAACCTGTTGCCAGGGCTGGTAAAACTACACCCTGGGAGCACAGCAGAAGGGGGAGCAATGTAGAAACTGCTGCCTGGACTGATAAAACAAACACCCCAGGAGTGCCTGTGAGGTACATTCCAGGAAGGGAATGAGTGAGCATCCTCCTGCACCCTATTTAAGTCAAGAGTACTCCAACTTACCCTCTAAATATCTTGCCTAATTCACTTCAAGGAACCAGGCTAAGTTCTCCTTTCTCACACTGCATGTCTCTAATAAAGCCTTGCTCGGTTCAAATACATCTAGAGCTCCCTGGTGAATTCTTAGAATGCAAAAGACTAACTCTTTTGGGTTCGGGTCAGTAACAAGAGGAGGTGGTGAGGGCCCTAATTTAAGAATAGCAGAAAAAGCAGGAAAAAAAAAGGAGTTTTCTTTTGATAGGTATAGGATATATTTCTGTAAAATTTTAGAAAAGGATAATATCCAAATTTAGCATCTGCCTTTCTCCTTTTCGACACCCCTCTTCCCTTCGGAGAACCCCCTTCCCTTTATACCATTAAAGTATTTGGCTGAAGAACTCATCCAGGCCTGTTAACACCTCAAAAAGTTTTTCACTCTTTAGTTCCCTGATCATAACCAGGTCAAGAATATAATTCAGGTATTTACAGGAAAGGGCTCCTACGATACTACTTCAATCAGAGTCTACCCTGCCCAATTTCCAAGACAAAATGTACACTTCTTAAAGAGGCCATATTTATTGAATGAAGGAATTTCAAATATGGGTGATAAAGAAAAAAAATGTGTATTGGATTAGGGAACTCACAGTATCCAGAATGGGTACTGCCTACAAATTAGCTACTTTAACTGGTCCTACTTTTCCTTTTTACTCCCAGTATTAATCCATTTGTTTTGCTTTGTTTAAGTTTCAAGGGAATGTTGGTGGGAGAGGCGGAAGCAGTTGTTGACTAAAATCAGGGGTCCTCGATTCTGACTGGCTATCAGAATATTCTCTGAGAACTTAAAAACTCCATGTACCCAGGATATACCTCAGTCACATTCAATCAGGACCTGTGGGTAAGATATTAAACACAGGTGTTTTTAAGCAAACAGGTGCAACCAGGGCTAGAACAGTTGATTTACACTGATGCAGCTTATAAGCTTATGTGCTTGCACTTCCCATACTTGACACTGAAATATCAAACTGTCACCCAGTTTTCCTACAAGGCTCCTAAGTATCTGTCACAACCAGTGGTAACAGTTTTAAATAAAGGCAGACAGCCACATGCGTTTGAGTGTGTCTGCAGTCTTGGAAACTGAACTACCCTATGTTTTCCTACAAGTGGATCCTGAAGCTAATTTGAAGGTTCTAGAAGGACAGAGCAATTACTGAGATGCCTTTGACAGAAGAACAATCCTCCTCAATCTGAGAGGGTCATCTTCTATTGAGCAGCTTCACATGGAATAGTGAGAGAAGGAGAGCTAGCCAGTGCAGCTGAATTAATATTGGGGACTAAGGGGGTGACAGATGCCACAGCCAGAGTCTTCACATCCATTGTGAACAGTAGCAACGATAGTTTTAAGTTGCCTACCTAGCAACTGGATCCCATCTAGATGTAAATCCCAAGAGTGCCTGCTGGCCCTGCAGGTGAAGGAGCCCACTACTCCTTTCTGCCTCATCTCCCCTGAAGATGGTGAAAGGGAAGACAGCGGCTTTCCCTCTGGAATCTCTGGAGCTTGGAGCAGATGCCAACAGTTACAGGGAGAACAGATTTTCAGAGCTTTCCATTTTCCTCCACAACTGATTTAGTGTAGAAAAGACTTTCCACTCCTCCCTCACATCTCCCCTCCACTTCCCCCGCCCCCCAATTTCAGTAAAAAGATCTTGGGTACGAAGTGGCTCAGCAATGACAACATACAGTGGGGCTGTGATAAACACACCTTTTCCCAGCTACAGCTGCTGTTTGGGTTTATGCCCACTAGTCACTTATCACTTCCCTTAAACAGCAAGGTAATGAGGGAGAGCACTACCTTTCCATCTTCCCTTTCACCATCTTCAGGGGAGGTGAGGCAGAAAGGAGTAGTGGGCTCCTTCACCTGCAGGGCCAGCAGGCACACTTGGGATTTATACCTAGATGGGATCCAGCTGCTAGGTGGGCAACTTAAAACTATCGTTGCTACTGTTCACAATGGATGTGAAGACTCTGGCTGTGGCATGTCACCCCCTTAGTCCCCAATATTAATTCAGTTGCACTGGCTAGGTAGATCTCACAAGCATGCAACCCTCCAAGTGGTCCGATTTTCCTTTAAAAGTGGACACTCTCCACAAAGACTGTTACAGTCCCCACTGCCTGACTGGGGCCATGATGGATTGTCATACAGGGCCACATGCATATTCAGACCAGTCTGAACACCTAGCCCAATGAAAAAGAAAAGTTACTTCTTATTCAGAAACTCATTTCATGTGATAATATGGATTGCTATTAAACAGGTAGGTACTTTTAAAAAAAAACAAACATAAAATATCCTAGACTTCCAGTGTTGATTGATGACAAAAGGCTCCAGCACATCAGGTTATCTGTGATTCCTGTCAGGGCTGTTAATGTCACAGTGCCAGCCTGAATATTATAGAAAACCCCTCCTTATCTTCCATTTTAAAAAATGGGAAACTGAAACCTCCAAAAGGAAAAGATTTTATTCAGACTCCCCTTCCCTTAAACTAAATTTTAAGACAAGGCCCCCCCAAAATAAGAGTCTGATGCAAATCTTTCTCACTGGTCAGGAAGCCAAGTTTAGAACTCATCTCTCTCTGTTCCAGCAGGTATGCTTTCAGTTATGTTAGGCCTGCATTCTACCATAACCTTGAGTTTCAAACTTGGAATATGCGCCCCATTTAATTTAGAAGGTGAGACACTAGCAAAGTTATGCCACGAAGTGGAAAGGTAAAAAGTGGTGAAGTAGAAAGTATGAACAATACAATAACAACAAAAAAGTGCATTACTCTACAATTTAAATAATTTCCAAACAGGGGTGGGAAGAGCACAAGGGACTATGGTGATGGGACATGGGTGTATTGGTGGTGGGAATTTCACAGGACTACACCTGACAGGAGAAAGTGTACATTGTACAAAATGATGATGTAAAATAGATATAAAATGAAAAAAATAATTTCCAAATTTGATCTTTTTATGAAAATTAGTAATGTGCACATATATTTTAACTACCAAAATCATTTTTAAAAAGTCTTCCTGAATAGCCAGTGGCCTCCCCCATCCACTCTTACCACACCAGACCCCACATCCAATCATGATGTCAGACATCAGGTTAAGGAAAGAAAGGCATTCCGTTAACAATGACAACAACAAATCAATATACCTACCATTTAATTGTATACTTGAGGTTTGGTTGACTGACTGTGCTATCATCTAGGAAAATAGTAGAGCAGGAGCTGTATTTCCTTGCTATTTGTCCTGGAGGATGCTAGAAAACAATGGCAATAAGACATTGACAATTAAACACAGTTCAAAGTTTTTCCACAAAATATCATCCCCAAAACACATAGGAAAAAAATCGTTAGCAAGAAATGTTAACATTACCACTAAGAAAAGTACAAACACACTTTTATTCATACAATGAAATTTCTTGCTTTTTCCAAATACACCAGCACTACTCAGTCCCAAACCTCCTTTACTGAGAACAATAAATTCTTATAATCAAGCATCAGAGAATGTGCCAGAGTTCATAAAAATTACCTGCCTGTGGCCTGTGTGAAAAAAGATGTATACTGCTCTTTAGGTCAATAAAATCTCTAGCTTAAAGGCAGCACTTTGGTTTTATGCATCAAAATAATAAAAAAAAAAAACCTCAGAAAATTAGTGTATTCATTTTCTCTATTCTTGGGGTACAGGTGATTTGAAGTTGAGGGAAATTTTAGCCAATATTAATTTAAAATCTCCTAGTTAATCTGCTTGAATTTCAGGAGGTGATATTATGATTTAAAAAAAGTATTCCTTGTTAGGGGTGAAACAGATCTTAAATGGAAAGATGACTGGACACTTTTGAAATCTTACAACTGGTTCTTTCACAACTGCATAAACTTTGGACGCCTTGAACTGAGTCCTACTTCTGAAAGTTTTGGGTACAGAAAATGGAATCTAATTTATACACTGGTGGCATCTAACTGAATACTAAGTAGATGTTGGCACTTGTATGGACAATATAATTTAGTAGACATCAATCTAAGCAATTATTCAAAAGCAAGTTAGGGGGAAAAAATTAAATCATTCAACGAATCTTCTACTTGTCTGGCGCTATGGTGATAGTTCCAAGCACATTTATGCAGTAAAAAAAAATGCCTTAAGGATAACAAAATTGCCTGCTTCACCTGCCCACCTCTTAACAAAACCCTCCATTTAGTCACGATTCATGATTATAAAGAAACCCTTAGTTAATTGGAGACCAACTACCCTATTTGATATGTTAAAATTTACTTCTTATTTAATGAAGCTTCCTCTACAAAATAAATTATGAAATATATATCAGTCTGATAATACAAAAGCAATATGTAAATCTCCTTTCAAAAATAATAAATGATATCACTAATTGTAGTATCTAGTTCCTTAAACCCTTCCACCACCGAACACTACAAGCCACCTAGCACCTAGTTTTACATAAATAGCTGGGGCCAGAAAGAAATAACCAAAGTTTAAAAATTCAAAAGATTAGGCTTTTTCTTGGACTTTCCTTATTTAATTCACACTTTTCTGTGCCTGAATAAGGAAAATAACAGAAGAAAGTTTATGAAGTTCAAGTAACAATCTGAATGTTTATTTTACCACAGCATTTTCACAGCTATCAAATTAATCAAACCATTCTCACTCAGATAATCAAAAGGTATCAAAAATCAATCACTTTCTCTTACGCTCCTTTAGCAAACACATTCAAGTCACACCAGACATAATGAAAACTCAATCTAATATAGCTGTTAAAATGGGTGGCAAACTTTAAAAATTCTTACAAAATGTTCCCCAGTCGTAGACAATCTACTACAAAAAATAAAATAGAAAACCCTCGAGGTATTTATTAAACATGGAAATTCAGTAACTAGCTGACAGTAATGTATTTTCAGAGACAAAGGATAACTTTAGGAATAATCTTAACAATGAAAGACAACAGTAATTCACTTTTATTGTGAGGTTTCGACTATTTCCTCTGACACAATTTCCAGATTAAAATAAAATGTGACAGTAACAGCAAAGACTAAATGGTTTCCCTAAGAAAAAATAAAAGCAACAGAGTCAAGGAAAGGACACACTTGGGTGAGCACAACAGACATCCCTCTTAAGAAACTCTCCTCATGAACTTACACGCAGGAACACCCCTCTGTCCCTAACAGCCAAATGGTTAACTCAAAACTAAATCTATGAAGAGGCCAGTCCTGGCTTCAGGACATCCCCATCTATTCATCTGAGCCTCTGAGAAGGAGAGGCTGATGTGCCAAAGTCTTCAATTTGCCAGGAGACCTTAGCTCTGCATTCAAACTATCTTACAATTACTACACTGAATACAAGTCCTAAGTATTAAGCGATATAAATTTCAAATGTTAGGGTGTCTAGTTCTAAAACACCCTGCCTTAAAGACCATGTAAACATCTCTTGATATGAGACCTACATTCTAAAAAGCTAAAAGCAAACTAAAATCCCTGCACCAGAGAAGCTCTTGATGGGGGACTGACTCCCTGCTTTGATTCCTGTTTAGACTTGTCCTAAAGGGAAGACAGAGCCAAACCAGGCACCGCTGGACATGCAGCACCAATATGTGTCCTGGGGCGCAGACAGCTTTAAGTCTCTGTGCTGCCGCCGCCGAAGAATCAAAACACATATATACATATATAAAAAAGTATATTCTAATTTGTTAAATATTTTTAATAGCACAAGATATGGGAGATATCAGCTTCAATCAAAACACTAAGCTAGCCTGTGATACGGAAACATCAATATGCTTATATGTATGACACAAACAGGATCTTTTTTCAGTTTCTAATATTTGCTAATAAACAATACAGCAACCTGATGCACCAGAGAACACCGGTGAAGACAGATGCTGTGTACTGCACGGGCTGAGGCTGACTTTGGCTGTGACTAGCTTTTAGACCCGGGAAAGTTCCTCTGCCTGTCTGTCTGCACCTCTGCTGCCTTATCTGCAAAACTGGTGAAAATAGCAACGCTGCCTAACAGGGTCATACAAGTAGTCGATGAGTTAACATTTAACATCTCCGTGACAGCAGCTGGGGCCTTGGGTTGCTGATTACAGTGCAGCTTCGGCAGAAAAGGAGGGCACAGTGTGTCCACAAGCTGGCAGAAAGGCGTCGTGGCAAGGGTCCACACTACTGGCAGGGAGACAGGGACATACATACTCAGGACACACTGCAGCGGGCCAGCGACTAGCAGAGGCAGGGGCCAAAGTTCTGGCTCTCTGGTGACCCTGTTAACGTGGATAAGACATTATAGACTAATGTCTTCTGGCTCTGTTTGGAGCCAGAAAGCTTCCAGTGTAGACTGTTGCTCTGTCAGTGATTAACTGTATAAACCTGGGCCAGTAGCTTAGATGGGATGATCATATGTCCTGGCTTAAAGTCTTAGCTTTCCCCACTGCTCCAGAGCCACCAATAACAGCACCCCTTTTTACAATTAATAGCGTCTTGATTTTGTCAATAAATTGTAAGGTTATCTTATGCTTAACCTCCACAAGCTTTAATATTTTAAGTTATAAAACATGGAAAGCAGAACCTACCCCTCAGCAGAGTATTGTGAGGGCTCCATAGGATAATACCTGCAGAGGTTTGAACACTGATGGGCTCAATGAGTATTATTAAGTACTTGTAACAGTCTCGTTGCTTCAACTTCTAATGACTGGGCAAAATTATCCTATTAATTCCTAAGAGTTTTTAAGATCAAAGAAAAACAAAGCACCAAAAATAACAGGTAACACTGGAGGAAAAGAAGTGGTATGTATATGCAAAAAAAAAAAAAAATCAAAATCTCTATGAATTTTGCCCCTTGTCTGAAGGAGAGCAAGCTACGACCTTTATAGAGAAGGTAGGATCCTGTGTGCTAGAGGTCGAAATTTGCACCAGCATTTCTTTACTAAGAAGGCCTAGTGTACACAAAGTATGCCTAGGACAGTACAGGAGAAGAGGCAGAGGCTTAGATCTCCATGCCACCACCTAAACATGAGGGTGCAGACGGTCTCACAGAACCAAAGGGCAGGGTAGGGTATTTTGATCATTTTATAAATGAGAAAACAAATTTAAAAGGTATCTTTACACAAGTCACACAGTTAATATGGCGTGGAAACAGGACATTCTGTGGAATTCCAGTCTATGCAAACCCAGAGGACTTATCCAGGAAGGTAGAAACACAAAGAGTGGGAGGAGGACTCACAACAGATGCCACCAGGGAGATGAGAAAGGGAAGCTCCATCATCATCCCTCTACCACCACAGGCCTCAACAACACAAGATAAAAAGAACAAAATAAAAGAAAACCCCTTCAACTCTGACTTCAAGGCATTAACAAACTGATATTCCATGGAAGGAAAGAGGAAAACTGAACTGCTCTCAGCAGGATCAATTTTTCACATTAGGGAAAGACTAAAAGGTAGAAAAAGTAAATAGCCATGGAATTAACAACAGCAGTTGACAAAGTCATTACTGTAAAAAGGACAAAAATAAACCAACACTAGCTCTCAAAAACAAAAACTGGGAAAATGCCAATTATCAGGTACTATCTCACTCCTGTGAGTAACCCACAAAACATTTAAATTCATAATTTATTTCAAACCCAGGCGAAATCAACGCTTCGTTAAGGCTCTGTGCACTGATTCTATAGTGAAAAGTACTTTTCCTCAATTATAGTTCTGGCTGTAAGGCAAAATCCAGAAACGCAACCCACTGGAACTGCATCACCCAAGGGGAAAAGGTTTTGTGATGGCTTGAAGTCATGTATCTTGCCACTCAGGGCCCTTATTCCCTCAGAAGGTATCTCTTACACAGAAGTTGCATGAGTTTTGTCTGTAGCTAGAAAAATAAAACAAAGGCTCATTTTCAAAAAAAAAAAAATAATTTTCCCTTACTATTAGTTCATTTCTTTCTTTCTTTTTTTTTAAAATTAGTTCATTTCTTGAATGCAAGGGTCACACAGGTTAAGGTTCAGAGTTTTGGGGTCAGATGAGGTGTGAAATGAGCTTATTCTAGAATGCTAGGATATGTAAAGCAGGCATTTGTTAGTAAGGCAGATGTTTATCTAAGTGTAGGTCTTAAATTTTTTAATTTATAAAGACTTAAAATTGGTTAAACTTACACTAGAACATAATACAACTTTCTTTCTCTTTGTTAAAGGTTTTTCTTCTACATAACAGAATAATACACAAAGTATTTATGTAATACAAATGTTTAAGGGACAATACACATCCACATCCACTGCCGTTCATAACCCCTAGGAAGAATTAGGAAGATAACAGGAAGTGACAGGAAGGTAACAACTCTCAGTCACCTGTACAGGTGCTAGAATTAAAGCACTTTATTAACCGACACAGTAACTTGGCATCACAAAATTGAAAAGTAGCAGAAAAATGCAGGTCACTTGACTTCTAATAGAAGGTCCTTGCTATACCAAATTGTTCTTAAGCAATGTCCCTTCAATTTTCTATGAATGTAGTCATACTGGCCAAACCCTTTCCAAGTCCAGAAGATCATTTCAATTGGGAAAAGTTTAATAATAAAAAACAAAGGGTGCTGATCAGAGCTAAATAATAAATTCATTGGACTGCAACAAAATATTAAAAGCCAAAGACCAACAATATTTGGAAATTCCTAAAATAACCTTACAGTGTTAAACACAGAGTGACTGCATGATCCAGCAGTTCTACTCCTAGGTATATGCCCAAGAGAAATGAAGACCTATGTCTTCAAGAAACATGTACAGAATGCTGACAGCAACACTGTTCATTGCCCAGCCAAAAGGTAGAAACAACCCAATGTCCATCAAGTGGAAAAATAAAAATAAAATATGGCATTACCCATACAACAGAATATTCTTTGGGCATGAAAAGGAACAAATTTCTAGTATATACGGAAGCATAGATGAACCCTGAAAATGTCATGCTAAACAAAATGTATGACTACACTTATAAGAAATGTCCAGAACATATAAATGCAGAGAGACAGAAAGTTAAGAGTGGTGATTGCCAGGGGGAGGTGGGATAAAAAGGGGTGACTGCAAGTGTGCATGGGGTTTCTTTCTGGGGAAATGAATCTATTCTAAACTGACTGTTGTACAACTCTGTGAATATACTAAAATCTATAAACTGACACATAAAAAAGGTGAATTTTATGGTTTGTAAATTATATAATCGACAAAACTTTAAGGAAAAAAAATAGTGAAAGAACAAAGGCAAAAAAACCACTATGGAGTGAAGAGAATAACCCAAATAGACACTGTTTTGTAAGGAATCTACTCTTAGTCCATTGAAAACTGGAAAGCAAAAATCAAATTCAAAATTGAAATATTTAAGAGAACCGTAACTCTTAAGGCAGTGAAATTCCCAAATGGAGTTTGACAGAATACATTTCACCCAGCAGTCCTTTTCTTAATAGTTATAAAAGAATAATATCCATAGCCATACCATAAGGACTTTTATCAGTTTTGGTAACTGAACTTAGGAAATTAAACAGAATTTACCAGTACTCCAGTGGGTAGTAACAGTAACATCAACGTATTTATATATGGTTCTATAATTAGCTTGCAAATCACCTTCCATTCCACTGTTTCATTTGAGTCAGGTAGTTTGGGAACTAGACGCATTTTCAGAGACAAAAGAACAAAGACTTTTCAAGGTCCTCCAATTAGCAGGTGGTAGATCTCAGTCTTGAAAGAAAAAATTCTTCTGACTCCAAAACCTGTTACCATTGTGGTTCTTGCTTAACCATAAAATAACACTGTTCTTCACAGAGTTTCCATATCTATCATCTATCTCATATTAAGACAAATACTACTACTGTTTTGCATGAGGGTAAAGGAAGTTCACCGTTCAACTCTAATTTTGTTTTAGTATCTTTTTTTAACTTGTTAGATCAATTTATTTGAGGTATGCTATCACCAAGAGGCAGAAGACTGTCATACAAATATTATGCTTTTACTAAAAGTTTGAATTTCTCTAAGTTTCAGGAGAGTAATTCCAAACTCCAGTCATGTACGTCACCCACAATTTATAATCAGATAGCTTCACATTTTAATTTAAAAATTCATTAAAATATCCAACCTTAAACAAAAGCAAAACCTTAGTAAGTTTTAAAGAAAAGTGAAAACATAAAACCTTTTACATAAGTTTCTTTAAAATACTTAGGTTTGTCTTTCATAACAGATCAAAATTTCCTATAGCTGTTAATTCCAGTTACATCTAAAATGTCAGTGCTGATTAGAACATCAGTCTTTATAATTCACCTTGACTTAACTTACTGTCTAAACTCTCAGAGAGGTTTATCCTCAAATGGTTTCAGCCTTTAAAACTTTACTAATTTCTCTTGAAACAGTCCCCTTTTACTTAACTTTTTAAATCTTCCTTGGATATTCTAAGCCGGTTTAAAGGTCCATTAATTTTCCAATCTGGGTTCCATTCACTGCCGGTCCTTCCTCTGTAAACTGTTCCCTAAGTCTATTCCTTTTACTTGCTAATGTCTGTTGTTAGCTGGAAGTCAGACAACTTTATTTTTTTCTCCATCAGATAAAAGCTATTTTCCATGAAGCTGAAAATTGCTTTGGGGAGGGGGAGAGGTTCAGAGGTACAATGAGTTAGGATGCATACATAGCCTTCTATTCTCAACTATACACTGGGTCCCAGGAGTAGAACTGAATCACCCCCAGGCTCTCTAAAATGACTTGTCTATATTCACTACTTTCATTTTCTCTTAAGTAACAGCCTCTTTGTAGGTTACTTTAGTTAATATGCACTAAGAACAAACTGAAGAAATAACATTACTGAACCAATTAGAACTGAGCCAGACAAAAATGTGGTAAAGCACTCAACAGATTCTAATGATTATTTTTATTTATCCTCTCTACTGTTCAAACTCAAGACACCCAAGTTTCAAAATCTGAAAAGCAGAAATGTTCATAGTTTATTAGTTATTCAACTAATAAAGGTAATTAGTTATTCAACTAATGTAGGTAATTTCATTCAAATTGTATTTCAGTTGGTTGGAATGACACATTCCCAGCATGGACAGACTGATGTGCTCCTTTGCAACGAGGTCTGTTTATTCACTGGATGGTCATGCTATTACACAGTCATCTGTTATGTAAGACATTTTAGTACACAGATTTCTTTTATATAGAAATGCATCTGAGTAGATTTCAATAACTGTGTGATTTTACTGTCAGATGAGAGGTTTTAGAGGTTTGAGGGCTGGAAGGGAGTGGTGGTGAAGGGGGAAGAGGAAGTGTTAAGAGGATACACTGAGTTAGAATGTATAGCCTACCATCACAATTCACCTAATCATATCTAATTTTTATCAATCAGACAATTACCCAGTGTGACAGTTGTCAGGACTGGGCATGACATAAGTGTGAGGTTAGCCACAATCGAAACAGGATGGCATAGTCAAACTCCTTCCCCTTTTTCTGTAGACCTTTAACTGAGTTGCAGTGACAGCGAAGAATGGCCTGGCTACAGTTTCAGCTCTTCTCTAGCCCTTACAAACTCTGCCAGGTGCATTAGTGAGAGGGATAGTGTTCAAGTACATCCACCAGGCAAGGAAATGAAAGCAGGACTTTATAAAATTGGATCGAATCACTCAAATTTTTATGTTCAGCTATATACCACTTTCAAGTAAAGGTAAAAGGCAAGGGAATTTTCAGCATATTTTCCACATGATATGTACTGTAATTTCACAAATTGATTCTTTTGATTCTTTAATATTCTTCAATATTCCTTATATTGACTCTTTGAAATTGAAGCGGGTAAAGGAAGAGGTTATAATGCATTGCTTGAAGAATCTTATAAAAACTACGACTTTTCTCTGGCCCTTAGAATGCTGTCTACACACATATACACTGATGTTGCCTATGAAAGAATCACTAATCTAAAGCTCCAGCATGGAGCCCTTAAATATACAGATCCTGCTTATGAGTTTCTTTTCAGCAGCATTTTGTCCAAATTTTCAACAGGTAGGAAAGAGAATATTATTGTTTAAAGTCTCTTTAACACATGGTGTCAGAGCCAAGTACTTCAAGATCTGCAAAAACTTAAATGCAGTTAATCTAGAAATCCTGAGAAAAATTCATATAAAGTCAAATACATAGACCGTGTTTTCAGTATGAGAATGTCCAGTATATATATTTTGGTCATTTATCTACTTTATCATTTCATTCCTCATGGAGAGAGCTTTTTTTCCTAAGGAAGGGGCATATATTTAGAGGGAAAGGGATAGCTATCTCCCTGGTGGTGGGGCTGCACACTCCAAAGGGGTGCCACAGCAGATGGGGTGATGGAGGAAGCCAGTCCCATCTGCGACTCTAGGAAGAAGGGTAACTATTCTCAATGGGACACTTTGTATCTGAAAAGAGATATTGCTCAGAACCACATAAAAAGTAAAGCTGAATTTTAGAACTCCTTTTAAAACTTAGAACTGTTAAGTTTATCCTTTCTTTGAACACCAAAAGAACATGGAGACTCTACTGGACCTCTAAAATAATTAGGAAGAAGAGAGAGTGTATGAAGGAGTAGAGCCTTGTGAAAACAATTAGGTGTTTATTCAAACGCAACTGTGTTACACAGAAGGAAAGAGTAATATGAGGGTTAGGGCAGAAGGAGGAAAGGATCAGAAATTTTTTAAAAGTTGACTTGTTTGGATCTGTGTGAAGCTTGCTGCGATACTGTTCACATACATCTTGCCATGAACAGGAGCAGTCTGGCGCTTCTAGGAACACACTTGGGACAGTAGTACAAAGTCATGACTGTCCAATTACAAACTAAACTGAGTGAAAGTTACACTACAACACTCTTCACATTCTCCCAGCTATCTACAATATAGATGAACCATTTTATCCCCATCACCGACATGATTATTTAAGGTGTTTACATGATACAATCATTATGAAAAAGATCTGGGAGACAGCTTCACTTACATGGTTAATGAAGAGACTCTTGCGTTTTTCTCTCACTGTGAAAACAAAAGAGGCAACAGAAATGTTACACACCTGCATGCCAAACCTTGCAGACTGCTGAGGACTCCGCCTCTGCTTTGTGGTCCATCCTTCCACTACCCAATGTACCAATGAGCAATGATTTCATAAAAGTTGTAATCATACACTAATTTAAAATGTTTAACAAATAATAAAGGACTGAAGTACTAACCCAGTCAGACCCATAAAGGCCCATATGTGTAAAAGATAAAAAATAGAAACAATACCGATCACAGCATTAAGATACACGATAAATATACTTGGAAGCATCAATCATGGAAACCAATTACTCTCTGTGGTCGTGAATATAACTGGCTTTTGTCTAGGGACCTCCTGGAACATCTCACAGTACCCTCTCCCTCAATGAAGCTGATGAAACTTACAATAAAAATCACTACCTTGTGGCACAGTGGATTAAGCACCGCACTGTGAGGCAAACCACAGACATTGCAGCACGAGTTCGATCCCTCCTGCCGGCCAGGGAGGGGACCCACATGGCACAGCAGACCTCTCCTGCCTTGCCTGCTGTCGATCTGCCTGTTCTGCTCCCCACTCTGTCTCTGGTGAATCCTCTCACCTCCCGCGCGTCTGGCCTGTACCACAGTTCTTGTATGCATAAATAAATAAATCTTTTAAAAGAAAAAAAATTACCACCTTGTCTAAAATACTGTTTCTAACACTGCTATATTCTTGGCACAACTGCACCAAGTGGCTCTGCCTTCTTTATTCCAGACTGTACTGTCTCTTGAAATTGTGGACCTCAGCCCCACAGACGTACGAGGCAGAAAGGGAAATTTTTAAAAAATCTAATGTTACTGAATTTTGTGTTTTCTTTTCTGAAGACTTACTTTTGAGGGTATATACTAATCAATCAACACATTTACTGAGTAGGTCACTGAACAGGATATAAAGAATAGGCTTCCTTCAAGGAGATGACATCTGAGTTTCCTGGGAATCAGTAATCAAAATAATTCGATTTCCTAAAATGCTAGTGTACAAATCTAGTTTAACAGCTGAGGAAGTTTTCCCCCTAGTAGTCTATGCCCCAAATGCAGATACACTAGTTTTCAAAAGCCCATCAACTGAGATGATGGAGGGATACGGGAATTGTTTTTCTGTGTTTACATTTTGCTCTTCAATTCACAAAGGAACATGTCTCTTTTCCTTAGATGTTCTTTTCTCTCTAGAAATGAATACTCTTTCCTTTTTGTATTTTGAGAAGCAAAAGCTAACAGCAGCCTGAGGATACAGCTGGAAAAAGGGTACCGACAGCCAGGCATAAGATAGGCCTGCCTACCAAACATTGCTGTGTACCACACACAAGGCACTAGGGACCTCCTGGAACATCAGGAGGAGGCCAGCACAAACAGCTCAAGTGCACAGACAACGGCAGCTGACAATGTCTGCTGTCACGGTGTGGAGACTATATTATTACTTATACATCCACGTGTGAACCCACAACAAAAAAGAAAAGGAGGATCTGCCAGGAAGCAGATTTTACCTTTCTGGCATAAACACTTTGTGTGTGTTCACACATGTGTATGTGTATATGTGCATGTGTATGTATATGGGGGTGTATGTGTGTACACATCTATGTCTTCCTTAAATTAATTTAATACTCAATTATTGTGCATGTAGCCAAGGTTACTCTATCAAATGAGGGAATGATTACATTTCTATAGTGATTTCTCACTGTCTGAAAGCCACTTTCTATACAGGCTGTCAACCTAACTGGTTTCGCAGCAAATTCCAAGGATGACAGCCCTTTGCAGGACATCCCAGCAATAGGTACGTGCAGAGGTTGTATATCTCCCAATCATGGGAACTGCAAAACCTACTGTCACGCCCTGCCTCCAGCAGATAAAAGACATCCACACCTCAAGAAATACTAGAGCTTCTTATTATTGAAGAGTAAAAATTACTCAAAAGTAGGAGACGGTTGAGATATAGAACCTTTAATAGCTTGGTTAAGTTTTAACAAGAAAACTTAAATAAAAAACAAAAGCAGGGCCTCCCTGGTGGCGCAGTGGGTTGGGCAATGCACTGTGAAGCAGACCACAGCCTCTACAGCGCGAGTTTGATCCCTGCTGCCGGCCGGGGAGGGGACCCACATGGCACAGCAGACCTCTCCTGCCTTGCCCGCTGCTGCCCTCGGTGGTGTGCTTCGGTTGATCTGCCTGTTCTGCTCCCCGCTCTGTCTGCGGAATCCTCTCACCTCCCGCACCTCTGGCCTGTACCCCAGCTCTTGTGTGCATAAATAAATAAATCTTTAAAAAAAAAAAAAAAAACAAAAGCACAGAAGTGACTAGGGATATTGTAAAAGTGCATGCTATTCTGATAGATGCCCTACACGGATAAATATCAGGGAATAATCTGCCCATTTCATGAACCCAACAGGTTTCAATTAGATTTAAAAAAAAGTTTATTAAGAGTATTCACACTAAAGGTAAGATATGTTAATCTACTTTAGTACAGCTTAGGCATTTATACAAATGACCACTATACAGTATCCAATTTCCCTCAGATCAACTGAGCCTACTGACCTCGTCTAAAATTTCAGTTCATGATGCTTGAATTAGATATCACCTTCCTGGATTATCTTGTAATGGCACTCCTAAGAGTCACCCCCCCCACCCCCGCCACAATGTCACAGAAGCAAAATTTCTTTGCTCTTAAAAAAACTAATACCACTTTCTAAAACACCCAGTTTCTAACTGCTGAGGAATGGCAACAACTTAAATGCAACTTGAGTTAACTTCTTTTACAGACAGGATTTTAAAAAGCCTCATCTGGAAGGGAGCTGGGGAAGTGAGGATCAGAGTCTCAGTGGGGAGAGTCAGAAACCATCAGAAAGGTAGGAAAGACTGAGAAACAGCAATCAGGAACAGTGCCAGGTCACTGAAAAGGCTACTGGTCCCGCCCCAACAGTTCCCAGCCTCTCTCCCTCTGGCCTGGGAAAGAGAGAGCGTAATTCACTGTGAGAGCACAGTCAACTCCACAGATCAACAGGGGACNCAACAGGGGGCCCCCCCCCCCCCCCCCCCGGTCACCAGAGACTGGACTCAGTAGTGTAGAGAGCCACATGGCCATCCCCGTATGTTCTCTGGGCTCCAGAGAGTGCCTGTGAATGCCCTGGGGAGCATGGAAAGATTCTTATTTCTTCCCCAGAACCAGACATTCATGACCTCCAGCCTGTGCTTACTGGGAGGTTCTAGGAGGCCACAGTGAGCTTGGTCTGCTTGGTGGCTTGTTAGGGCTGCCACTGAGCACATCAAGCACACAATTCTCCACAGTGGGCATTTGGACAACATGCTTCTGAGACCAGGAGCATGCACACTGCTGGCCCTCTGAGTGTGCTAACAAAGAGACTGCATGGGGCTTGCGGCTCTATTGCTAGCAAAAGTGACCTACTGCCAGGTATTTCTCTAAAAATAAGACATACAAATGGCCACTAGGCATGTTAAAAAATTCTCACAATCACTTATCATCAGAGAAATACTAATCAAAACCACGAGATACCATCTCACATCTGTGAGAATGGCCCACCTTAAAAGAGCAGAAGCAGAAGTGTTGGCAAGGATGTGGAGAAGTAAGAACCCCTGTATCCTCTTGGTGGGAATACAAACCGGTGCAGCCCCTGTGGAAGTAAAGCAGTATGGAGATTTCTCAAAATATTAAAAATAGAATCCTCCTTGTGAGTATCTTCATGATATTATGAGGACCTCTGTCTTTATTTTGAGGTACCTACCCAAAGAACACAAAAATGCTAATTGCAAAGGGATGTATATACTCCTATGTTCATTGCAGCCCTATTTACAACAAGTTTTAGAAACTGTCTAAGTCCCCAATGAAAGAAGAATGGATTAGAAAAATAGACTGACACATACATATATACATACACAAATATACACACACAAATACATACACACACATCCAGTGGAATACTACTCAGCTATTTTTAAAAAAGGAGGAATTTCTGCCACTTACTACAATACAGATGGAAGTGAAGAGGATAATGCTAAGTGAAATAAGTCAGAAAGAGAAAGACAGAAACAAAATATATGGAATATAGATAAACAAAACAAAACAAAGGATCAGTTAAAACCAAACCAATAATAATCTCTTAACATCTGTCCACAAAAGAGATGCAAACAGAAGGGGCAGGGGTGGGAGTCCTGGAGGGCAGAGGCACAATGGAACATGGCGGAAGACCGCTGGGACAATGGTAGTGTTAAAGGTATGCGCCTGTAGAGGTTAGAACCAATAACCCTTGGAGCAGATACAATGATATTAACTTACTTTACCTCAATTAACTAATTTGGGAAAAGAATTTACCTTGGTTTTTCTTATTCCATTTCTAATACAGTCCTTCCAGTGGCAAGTGTCAATCACCATTAGATATAGGATGTGAGGACTACAGAGGTTCTAAGGTCGGTATCCAACATCCTCCTTTGAAAATGAGAAAGTGGCCCTCACAAGTCCCAACGAGGGAGAACTAGAAGAGGTAGACAAGAGATGGGCTGCTGGGTCCCCAGGTGTCCTTTACTCCCCCTCCAAGGGCAGCGCCACTGTAGCATGGAATCTGCCTAGATGAGTTCCATTTAACAACAGAACGCTAATTAGGATCCCATATGAACAAAGTTAAGCTATTCTACACCCACACAAAAATTAATTAGTTTATAATTACTCTGGATATAAAGGGCTGACAACCACACAAGTGGAAGGTGTCTACAATCGGGTAAAACATACAGTTATTTTGTTTTGATATATAAAACTGATTGCTGAAGAGCAGAGACGAAAATCTGGTTCACAAGTAAAGGCTTTATTTTCCCTGTACCACAAATCAGAAACTCTATTTTAATTTTTCTCACAATAAAGTTGAAATTACCATATAATTCCTATACTTTTTAGCAATCCAGTGAGTTTAATCACTCCATTCAAAACACCAGTGTAAAGCCCCTATTCGGAGCAGGCATGGAGGCAGAAGTGAGATACTCTGAGTTTCCTTCTTTGCTGAGCCCACAGGGAAGTAAGTCTTGAATCCCAGTGACTAAGATGCAGATCTGAACTATGCAGGAACACCCACCCAAGGCACAGCAGGAATCCTGATGAGGTCATTTCCCCATGTGGCCTGCCTTCCATGAGGAAGGAAGGCAGCTTCTCCCAAGATCTCTGATGTACTCTGAATTGTCCTGGAGCTCTATGTTTACTGCTAAACTCCAGCACAGAATAACAGGACATTTTGTACAATCACAGTGAAGCCTAAATAAGCAAGGCAGATGAAGGAAAATGAAAAGAAAGAAAAAATTTCAAAGATGTCTAGAGTAAGCAGTCATAGAAAGCAGAAAATTCCAGGCATGAAAACAGGGACAGCAGTAGGTAATGGCTTAAGGGGGAAAAATTCAAACACCAAGTATCTGTCTAATAAATCTCCACTGACTTCAAGTTTTCTATTTTCTTTGGAGAATACGTAGGGCCAAAGAATTTTCTCAGAAGCTCAGAGTCCTAAATAAAGTGAGAATTCTTTTACAGGTTTTCTGACTATAAAGTTATGCATGCGAACTTCAGAAAATTTAGAAAAAACAGAGCAGTATAAAGAAGAAAATGCAAATACAAATGCAAATTAAGATTTGAAAAGTACATAGGAAAATAGTAAACATAAAGAAATAACTGAGATAAATACTATTAATATTTTGGTATATAAGCTCACAAAGGGAGTGTTTATGCGTAGTATACAGAGGTGTTAGGTATACTTTCTCAGTCTGTATATTTATACGTAAAGGGAGCAAAATACATGTGCACAGATACATGCCAAGGGAAATACTGCCTGTTTTTCTGTTGGTATGTTAGTATTTTCAATGTTTGCATAAAATTTCTTTACTATATAAAATACATAAAGTTTAATACATATTAACAATCCTTTGTTAATATATATACCAACCTTTTTTCCCATTTGATGATTAAGAATAGATGATATTTAGGATGCATTTTGACCTGGCTTTTTTTTTTTAATGCAATTTCTTCCATAGCTATTGTAAATTTATATGCCACCTTTCCCAGAGTTGGGATTAATATTCATTTACATTGCTTCTAGATAGTTATGATTATATTCATCACAATCTATAACTAGGTAATCTACTAGAAATCTACTCTGGCATGTGGTAGTGACGTTATCACTTGATATTTTAGGTGAGGTTCAAATTGCTGTGTGTACTTTTATAGAGTTGCTTGCTAAGTGTTCCAAGGTGTGTGGAAGCCTATCTTTAATGGGGGTAGTGGGGTGGGGGCTGAGACATCTGGATCAAAGAAAGCTGGAGAGAAAATGATGGTTCTTCATACAAGAGAGCCCTAAGACCTCCTTCACTATTTTGCTGGCATTCCTCACTGCTCCTCCTGGTCACACATTGTGTTTTAATGTGAGATACTGCAGTTAGCATAAAGGACTTGAAACCCAAGACAAGACAAGCTAAGAACACGGCAGAGATCCAGGTCAGAAAAGAAACTCAGTCCAACTGAGCACGTAAGAATCTATACTCCGGAGTAAGGAGTACAGAACTTCTGTTGGAATTCCTGATGTCTTAGGTACTGTATTCAGTACTTTGATAGAGTACACATTCAGTTTTCCTGGCAATCTCATCAAGAAGTACTAACTCCATTTTATACGTAGAGAAAGACATGGTTTACAAAGATCACATGCATCAGATATATAAATAGGATCACACAGACAGCGCTGGACCTAAGTTCCCCACTCCCAGAAGTTTAATGTCTGAGGACTGTGCTTTTAATCATCACTGTCTTCAGGAAGTCTTTCCAAGGTACTGAGTGTGCTTGCATGGTGGCTCTGACTGATCATCGGTAATATTCAGTTGCCTCCCCAGGTAACGGGACACCTGCCCCAAAATATCATCCATTCAAGCAGCACAGGCTAGAAGCATGCAGAACTACAAAAATACCAAAAGGGTAAGGTGTTACTGATAACTGAAAGGGACCTGAGACTTCTCACACTTTACAAGGCAGAGCTGCAAAGTTGTGGGCAAGTACGAGTTTATAGCTACTGAGTTTTATAGCTACAGGCCAGAGGGTAGACTGTCACCAGAACACAGCCATGATGGCAAAGGCACCAAAATCTACTCCATCCAGGGTAAACCACCACCCCTAACTTTTGCTCTCAGTATTGCTCCCTGAGTTACTTTCCAATGACTGAAGCTGAGGCAAACAAGTCAAAGGAGAGCACACAGTGAAAGGCATATCGTGGAGAGCTGGCTTTCTGGGTCTCACTTCAGCCAAGCTTGTACTGTGCATGCAGCATTCTTCAGACTGGAAGGCTCACGGGAGCAGACCCTGGAGCTGGCTGATGATTCTAAAAATGGGAGCCAGAGCGCCCCCAAAGTGCCTCCCTTATCCATTTAACTAACAGGGCTTGGCATGGCCCAGAGACCCTGCACCCACCTCATGCAGCTCAAGAGAGGATTCCAGAGACAGCATAGCTTGAGGGAACAAAGGCCATGCTGAGTCAGTCCTGGGAGATAAGTCCAAATACACGGTCTGGGCAATCCCTCAAATGTGGATGTGTCCCTATTTAGTTAAGTTAGGAAAGGTGGAAGAAAGTGATGTTGCAGCATAAAACAAGAAGCCATGGAGGGATCTCTCTTCCATCATTCTTTCGTTACTCCACTCATTCAATCCCGTCTCGAGTTTATTTTTTGTGTGAGCCACTGTACTTGGCACAAAGGATGTAAAATGAGGATGATACGACACAATCCCTGACCCAAAGCAACATGGAAGACAGTGGATAAACAGACACTCTCGATCTTTACTAACTACTAAAAAAGATCTCTTTCACAGGAGGATCACACGAATTATACCAAATTTCATGCCCCTGATTTATGAAACATTGTCATTCTATTTGCCACTTAAAAAAAATGTCGCTAGTTACATTGCGACAAGCCATTGGCAGTCCTGATTTCAAACATGTGACAGGCAGTTGAGGAAACAGGACTATCAGAATGGATGGAATACGGGTAAGTCAGGGAAGCACCACCTAACGGGGCCAACTTTAGGTTGGCACAGGCAAGAGGAAAGGGCATTTACTGTGGAGGAAGCACATACATCTGATGCCGTCTGACAAAGCAGAGGGACTGGCCTTTCAGGAGTAGCTTCAAGCTTTCAGAGCACACAACAGGAGGAACGACAGCTCCTGCCGTACTGGGGGCCTCACTTTCCTCTGTGGGCAAGCAAGAACCAACAGAGCAAGACAGTTTGAACAAAGAGACAGTTTGAACTACTTCTGGCAGACATGTGGAGGAGGGGAGAGAGATGGAACAGGAGGGCAAGGAGTGACCTCCAGACATCAAGTGAGAAAACATGAGCCATGAGGCAGAGCGAGGGAGGGGAAAAGTTAAGTAAAAGGCATTTAGGGAATAAATAGGACTTAAAACACTGATCACAGGTCTTCTGTGAGTTGCTAGCTGGGGTCGTTGACTGACAGTGGGTTTTCTCTTAATAATTAATAGGTGATGGAGAAGAGGAGGCATGCAGGAAAGATGATTCCAATTTGAACAATGCTAGGGGATCTATGGGATATGTCAGAGGGAATGTCTCTCCAGCAGGGGGATCATCAAGATATTAGGAATATAGCATCAAGTTGGGGAATTCTCTTTGGCTGAGGTCCTGAGAGAGTGACTGCAGGGAACTTCAGAATAGTCCAAGGTGTCAGAATGTGGGACCCGCTGCAAAGTAAGAGCAGACACTGGCTGAGCAGTAGCTTACTGTGTTGCCCAAGACAACATCCTATTGTCCCATGACAACAATTTTGTGGTGTGACAGGTATGATCTGTCACAGGCAGCATACAGCAAACTATGACCCAGGAGAGGATGTAACTAGAAAGCTGACTAATAGCAGATAAGAGTCTAAAGTCAGCTCTGGAACACTGGTTGCCAAACTGGAGACCAAAGGCTGAGTCTCTACAAGGTGGAGTTTGGTCACAGGCTAAAGATAAACACAGTCAGCCCAACACTCAGGGACTAATAAGTATTACTTCTCTCAACCGATATTCTTAGGCATCTACTCCTTCACTAGAGAGAAGGTAACACTAGTTTTTGCAGTTCTTTCCCTGAAACAGTCTAGCTAAAAGATAACTCAGGGTTGAGAAGCAATCTTGAAATCAGGGTTGAGAAGCAATCTTGAAAATGTGTGTTCAAAGAGGCCTTGAAGATAGCTTGGGTGGGCTCTAGGGACTCCCCTGTATCTGTACTATCTTTCTCCCCACTTTACAGAAAAAAGCATGCTGACCAGACCTAGAACTCTATCTCTCTGACTTGAAAGATCCTTTCAGGACATCACACAGGGAAACAAGTAGACTTGCAATTGAAGCAGATGCCTTTAATCTAGGTTCATGACCTGCAGCAGTCTGTGGATAGGGGTGCAGGGAGCACTTCTTGCTCTGAGCCTGCAGTACTGCACAGTGAAGGCATTTCCATTAGGATTCGGTCTCGCCGGTGGTAGAGGTCCAGGGAGGCAGAGCAAAGCGGGCACAGGGAACAAAAGGAAGGTGCAGCAGCTGGTGGGCTTGCACTTCACCACATTTCTATTTCATCAAGCTTGTCTGGCCATTTGTTTATCCCCACTACCCCCTGCCCTCTTCCTACAAAGTAGTTCTCTATAAAGATCATGTAATCCTTGTCTTCCCCCATACATACACCATTGTTATACCCCCAATGACCCTTTTCTCTCCTAGTTCCCTCTTAACTTCAGAAATCTCACTTAGTTTTAGTTTTGTTAGTGTCCACTAGTTTTTGTAAGTATTTTGCTTTACTGACTCTTCCACTGTGCAAATGTCCATTTGTCTTTGTCACTTTAACTTGCTTTATCATATATAATTCCTTCAAACTCCATTCATTTTGCTGTAAATGGCAAATTTCATCTTCCCTTACGGCTGAATAGTATTCCACTAGTGGATATACCAAATCTTCTTGATCCAATGCTTTAAGCACTAGGTTGTTTCCATATCCTGGTTACTATAACAATGCCTCAAGAAACACTGTAGAGTATGTAATGTTTTGAGTTGATGGTTTCAAGATCTCTGGATAGATTTCTAAGAGTGGGGTTGCTGTATCATATGGTATTTTCATTTTTAGTTTTTAAGGTAGATCCAGGCCATTTTCCAAAATGGCTGTTCCAATTTACAGCCCCACGATCAACATGATGGAGTTCCTCTTTCTCTGCATGCTCTCCAGCACTTGTTTCTGGTTGTCTAGCCATTTATCACCATCAGAAGAATAATGGCAGTGACAGGCATGATATGCTACATAAATTGAAAAAAAGTGAAATCATACCTTTTCTGGCAGAAAGTCTGATTTGACTGGCTGACAAAAATAACTAGCTTTGCTTATAAAGCTCATATGAAGCACAAGCAACATTTTGAAAAAAACATAATTTAACACAAAAGAGAGCCTAAAAATATTAGCTCAGAGAAAAAGGACAGGTGGGGAATCTTTCAACATATATTTGAGATCCCTCTTGGGCAACCCTCTGTAAGTATCATTAAAATGTAAATTCCAAACAGAAATATGGTCAATACTAACAATACAATGAAGACTGCTATTCTAACAGAGGGGTGTGCAGTCTGCAATGCCATCGATGGAATTGATGAAAGCGTTCAGAAATGAGCCATAGATTTATTTTCCCAAGTTTTCAGAATCAAGTTAAACCAAGTGCCATTAAATGTATCAAGTTAAACCAAGTGCCATTAAATGAAAAGAGTAATAATGAAAAGTCATTTGTGTTTCTGATAAAGTCATTTTGGTGACCTTACCCAGAAACTGCAAAACTGAGTAACTCCTATAATGGGTGAGAAACTCTTTTGCAAATCAAATGAATTTCTATTTCTTACTGTCAACAATAGGAAGGAAAACAAAATTGAATTGTGACTGATTATCAGAAATTGGTTTGAATGATAAATCCTTTGGTGATGTTTGACATATGAATCAGATGGATTAGAAGGAATTTAGTGATTTACTATAGCAAAAATCCTATTTCCATCTATTTACGTTTATGAACAAAGTTCTTCAGCAATTAAATATATAAAAACATAGAATTTGATGACTAGCTTCCTCATCCCAGTAATATCCACACAAGCATCCATCCACATAAGCATCTCAGTAAATGTTTTTCTAAAAATTATTTTACTTCTCTGCTTAATAATCATTCATTAACGTTTTAGCATGTTTGTTGATCAACTAAGGGCTAAATTATCAATCTAGAAGTTATTTTTATATAAGTTTTAATTATGAGAAATAAAAATTAAACTAAAATTAGATCCATACAGTCATCGAAGAAAAGTATAATAATGGGGAATGAATTTTAGAAATCAAAACAATTAGGATGAAATTCGATGGAGAAAAAGTTCAAGATGAAAAATGAATGATATACAATACCCAACTGTTGGGCCTCCCTGGTGGCGCAATGGGTTGAGCGTCACACTGTGAAGCATCCTCGGCATAGCCGCACAGCCGTGCGAGTTTGATCCTCAGCCAGGGAGGGGACCCACATGGTGCAGCAGACCTCTCCTGCCTCGCCCGCTGCTCCCCTCAGCAGTGTATTTCAGTCTAACTGCCTGGTCTGCTCCCCACTCTGTCTCTGGTGAGTCCTTCCACCTCCCACATCTCTGACCTGTACCTGACCAGCTCTTGTATGCATAAATAAATATTTTTTTTAAAAAACAAAAACAAAAAACAATACCCAACTGTTAAACAAGAGCATGTTCATACATTTTTTTAAATGACTGATGGCCATTTTAAATGACATTATCAAATCACTATGGTTTTAAGATTTTATTTCAAATATTCTTTAAAGAAAAAGTTTTATTTTAAAATACCAATGTTTACAATAAATGAAATTATATCCTTTGAAAGGATGAAAATGTTTATGGTGTTCTTAGTTCTTGAAAAAAAAAAAATCCATGGTAGTTAAACAAAGAAATAAAATATGAAAATTACTGATGTAAGAGTTTTGATTTACTACAGATTCTTCAGTATCCAGCTACGTAATAGTCCCTATGGGAGCTAACAAACCATGGGAGGGGCCTCCCTGGTGGCGCAGTGGGTTAAGCAACGCACTATGAAGCAAACCGCAGCCACTGCAGCACGAGTTCAATCCCTGCTGCCGCCCAGGGAGGGGACCCACATGGCGCGGCAGACCTCTCCTGCTGTGCCCACTGCTCCCCTCAGCAGTGTACTTCTGTTGATCTGCCTGTTCTGCTCTCTGCTCTCTGTGGTGAATCCTCTCACCCCCCCACACCTCTGGTCTGTGCCCCAGTGCTTGTATGCATAAATAAATAAATCTTTAAAAAAAAAAAACCATTGGAGATCTTCATCTTAGAATCTTCTCTAAATCAGAACCTAGTAATTTGTCAAAACAGCTAAGATAGAATCATACAGGACTCCAGCATTGTCACATAACATCCTGGTCACTTACTGTCATTTAAAAAATTTCTTCTGAAAACACTTTTCTATAGGAATCCAACTAAGAAGAAGATCTGAGCTCACTGTATTGTTTAAATTTTATAATTCCTCTATAGCCAGGGGCAAAGAAACAGTGAGATAAGCCAGGGACTGAAAAGAGAGGAAAACCCATAGAAGAAATTGCACACATTATCTAGAACAGAGAAGTTACTAGAAGTCTGACTAAAAGAAAGCACCTACCCATAGAATTCAAACAACACAACAGAGATAGTGGTGCTTATATTTAAGGACTAAATTTTCATTTTTTAACCTATGCCTAAAAAATTAACACTTGATCTTTTGAGAATTTATGCAAATGTCAATTCCTAGGAAAATTTCTGCCTTCCAGGGTAGAAACTACTCCTACTGAGTATACACAGAAATAATTCAGTTGATTGGCAAATAGGAAATTCCAAAAACATAATTTACATAAAATAAAGAAACATTAAGGGAAGTATCAGCAAGCATGCTTAGGCGTGACTAGAGGGGATTGTATTATACTTTAAAAATCAAATCTTGTGGAAAATAAAAACTTAGGCTAGTTACCAACATAAGCCTGCTTTTATTTTTTTTTTTTACAATGAAATATAGAACAAAGAACAGTTAACTTACCGTCCGTCTGAGATTTACTGAGGAATATTGTGCTAGCCCGAGGATGGTCTGAAGGATTGAATTCCATGTTCAAATCTTTAAAGAAGGGAAAAGAAATACATGAATATCCATTTGATAACTAAGAACTAGGGGGCAGGGGGTAAATCAAGATCAACTTTCTTCAACCTTAAATTGCTAATATAGTCAAGGATTCTGGAAAAAACCTGTAGCTCCTGTGCTAATGGTTATTCTAGGTTCAACTGAGAACACTGCTATTTTAGAAATTTAGAAACGTGAAACATGAAAATTACACACTTGGCTGGAGATCTCTTAGCCTGAAACTCATTTTCTTTTTCAGTGTCTTTTTAAGAGGCTTTCTTTTAGGTCTGCATCAGGATCTTACAACATGGGCAGAACAGTGCTGTGCTACAACTGACTCACCTAAACTCTACTGTTACGTCAATGGTATTTTCTTGTTAAAGGTGATCAAAATGGGATAGCTTAGTAGTGAGACCAAATCAACATCCACCTACTCTGTTAAGATTATTTTTTAATGGGCAATATTTATTCTTTAGAGCAAAGGCTGCAAACCAACCTTCTGTGGACATACATCTAAGCCACGGACATGTTTTATATATGTGTTTTACTCGATCCATACACTTTCTTCTCCCCCCAACCCCGAAATCTGAGCCAACATATGATTTTTATATTTCAAACATATACCGGGAAGAAGATACCAGCTTATCTTGAGAAATCATACTATCTGGCAACATGAGCCCCAACACAAGAGTCACAATCACCTATCAGCTGGGGTGAAGCAGCCGCAGGACCCTTCCGGTGGGACAAAAGACTCCAGCCCAACCTCTGCTTCCCTGGTCCTGGCACTGTCCCTCACTTTTGCACTGTACCACCCCCTCAGATAGTTGATATTTGTAATCCCGAGCTTAGCAGTCTTTAAGGGCTACTCAGTATGATATAAAAATCTTAGAATCCCATGACAGGGGTTTCTCCAGTATAAAAAAATTTGATTCCACTGAGAAAGAATAGGTAAATAAAACAAAAGAATTAAGTTAGGGGAGAGGAGAAGAAAAAGTTATTAAAAAATCAGAATGATCTTCAAATTGGCCAATATTTTTACAGCATCAGAATGAAAACTACTTTGAGTTCAATTATCTTAATATATTTTCAAAGAAACCTAAACAATACCAATACAAACAGATGGTATTTGTTCCTATCTTTAACAGCTAATCAAGTCAAGGGTAAAAGGGGGGAAAAAAAGCAAACTCCAGAACTCATGTTTTGGAGGGGGTAGGACTTCCCATATGAAAAATAAGGGCATATATATAATCCCAACCATGAGGTATACTATTAAACTGCCCAAAATCTTAATTCATAATCCCACAGTAGAACACCAGACAGCACTGTGTACTGTGCACTCAGGGGGACAACACCAAGACCTCAAACCCCTGGCCTCAGGTTAACATCTTGCTCCCTAACATCCAACTCAGACTCATCTAACAGTTTTCTCAAGACACAATTTATTATTAAAATTGTCTACTGTTAATCTTTAGAATGCCACAAGCAAGAAATACAAAACTTTTCTTCTTAGAGACAAAGGAGCACAAGACTATCATTTCTTAGGAAACTGAGATCATGCCTTTATGTCAAAAATGTCTTCGAAGACAAGATGTCCTAGAAATTAGGACACTGTGCTGATAATGTATACAAAATCCTCAAAATTGTTAAAAATGTGAAAGCCATAGTCCTGAGAGAACCCTTCAAATAATAGGGTATTTGATACAGTAAATAATAGTACATCAAAATAAGAATAATATTCTACCACTAAAAACTCTTATCATACCATTCACTATGGTAGATTACAGATGCTTTTGTAGTCTGAGAACTATGGTAACCCCACCTAAGGGGAGAAATCCCATACTGAGAAAAAATTAACAAGAATGTAAAATACTGGCATATCACTAAAACATATGTATCAATAAAACAAACTTTAAAAAATAAAGAAAATTTGTATCAAGAACATATTCATATGGAAATAGATAAGCCCGGTCATTAGGTAAAGAATGTAACCTGATATCTTTTTTTGGGAGAAAACAGAAAAAATTTTACCAAAATGTTATTATCTCTGAAAAAAGCAATCATTATTTGTTTATGCTTGTGTGTTTTTATTATTTAATATAATTTATAATTACATTTTAAATAAAACTTTTTTTAGGTAACAATGGTTTACAATTGTGCATACAACTTGGGGTACCTCTTCACATGTATTTTTCCACACTACACTTACCACAAAGCTTGGCTTATTCAGGACTGATTTAAATAAGCCAAATAGCAAAATACAAATGTACCTGATGTCACACCTACAAACCTAATGTAGATAGAGGTTTTTAAGAGAAGCTCAGATAGAGGTCTTTAAGAGAAATACGGCAATTTCAGTATGTGCACTGGTGAGGAAAAGTGGAAAACAGGAAAATGGGAAGAGGCAGCATTCAAACAAACTAAGCAAAATAAATCTGTTGTATTTCTCAAACTGCCACTGTCAATTATGACAAAACAGCTACTTTTACCAAAAAGAAAAGACTTCCTACAGTGAAGAGTTAGGAAAAAAATCACACCCCAAGCTGGTACTATCTGGTACCACTCCACTAAGTTGGAACACATTTGGAAGAGTACAATGGTCTCAGTTTGGCTTGGTGATTTCTCTTTTCGGAATAGCAAGAACCAAAAGGAAGACTATTCAATTAAATTCAGGTAAAATGAATAAATACACTGAGTCCCTACTATGTGCCAGGTATTGTGTTTAGTCCTGTTGGTATCAAAAGACTACTTTGAGGAGTCAATATCTCTGTGTCTTTATTTTTCTTATCATCTATGTTAACTGTTTAATGGTTTGTAAGTAAACATTCTTGGTTTTAAAAGACTAAAGTTGGGGCCTCCCTGGTAGCATAGGGGTTAAGTCTCAACACTGTCAGGCTATCATGTCTACAGCCTGAATTTGATCCCCGGCCAGAGAGCTAACCCACAAATATACTGCTACTCCCCTTAGCAGTGTATGTCAGTAGATCTGTCTTTTCTGCTCCCCACTTTGACTCTGGTGAATCCTCTCATTCCCCTGCACCTCTGGCCTATACCCCAGTTCTTACATGCATAAATAAAAATAAATCTTAAAAAAAAAGATTAAAGTCAACTAGTGGTGAGACAAGGCATATATTTAGATAACTTCAAAATGTATCATATGATATTTTTACCTTCTTTATTAATTATGTTGTGATATGATAAATAAGCATTTTATGAGATACTGCAAGTATAGAATACTGGGGAGTGATGGAAGGGGGAGTAGTCAAAACCAGTCCAACTTGTCATTCTTTCAACAATCACTGAGGTGGTTTAGGTACCAGCTACTACTAAATTCTACATCTACTAGAGATTGCAGAAACAAACAAAACAAATGACATCCCTGCTCTAACAGAACATCCTTCTAAGTTGAAGGTGTGAAGTATCAGTGGAGAAAAATAAAAGAAAACCCATCAAGAATACTCTGTAAACACAAAACCTTATAACCGAGCTACTGAAAGATGAAGTTCAACTGTCCTGGAGTTCTAGCAAATATCCACTCTCCAAAGAGAAGCTCAAATGGTATATGTATAAAACAATCTATAAAGCCAAAAAAATTTTAAGTTTGAATTCATCTCTGTTCTGTGTGTTCAGCAAATTGTCATATTTTGGTTTTCATTTTCCTCATCTGTAAAATGGGTTAATAACATCAATTAACAATATTGCTGTGATGATTATAAGTTATTTATATAAAAAAAAATGAGCAGGGTATCTGCCACATAAGAGGTACCCCATAAATAATGGCCATTTAAACTTCAGTGCTATTAGAAAACATTATTCCACAGTACCTAGCTCAGTGCTAACAAGATTAAATTCTCAAGACCTGTATACTAAACTCAGATACACCAAAGATGGTATTTAATCTTTAATACACATTTTCTGTTTTCTAAGATGTTCTGGAAGGAAATTAATGTTTGATACTTCAATGTTTCACCATCCTAATACAGATTCTCCTGAATATAGACTCTGCTTAAAGAAAAATAAAGATGATCCATGAGCATATGATAAACTAGGCTCTGAATAGTATTATTTTAGAGAAAAAAGCAGTTTCAAGAAATGTCATGTAATCCCTAGAGTTGACTTGCACCTAGTACTCAGAACCACTGCTTCTTTATGATAATGATACATACAGGCAAATTAAAATATTAATAGAACAGTCATCCTAAAAGTCATGTCAAACTTTAAAGTGATATTGGAATTATTCTGTCACACTGCTTTCAATTCATGTCTCAGCTAAGTACAAGGTATGACAAGATCCCTTTGTCTAAAACTGAAAATAAATCAAATAGCATGTTTGCTAACCAGTATAACTCATAGATATTCTCCTATGCCAGGTAACCTAACTGTCTTCCTTCCTTTCCAAGGATGCTGCTGTATACTTAGCAGCCATTCACAATTGCTCATCTCTGCTTTTAAGCTAGCACTGGTGTTATAAAGAATCCATGCAATAAAATAATGCCTAAGATATGTAGGAGTCATTATCTATCACTGATAGTCTCAAGACATATAAAAAAGGAAAAGAGAAAAGTAACAAGGTCTAAAATATGCCAAGTCTAAGATAGACAATGAGACACAAAAACAATTTGCACAAAACAGATACTTCCCAACTCCTAGGCTTCCTTTCTGTGTATTGACAGGTCTCAGGTTTTTCATTAATCCCCAATAAATTATCCCAAAACATGGGCTGTTGTTTCATTTTAGGTCTACAAAATGTCAGTGAGCAGGGTCCAAAGAATTCAAGGATTCTGTGATACCCTGATAGTTTTTCGAACTTCATGGTAGAAAGGCCATGAAGGCCAACTGTGGTTAGCCTAATAACCCCAATATTAATTTTTGATGATACGATCACATTTGTTTCCTATCCTTATTTGACAAGGTCAAAATCTTGAAGTTTAAATTTCCACTTTAGGTAGTTATGTTTCTGAATCTGGCTAAGATCTATCTACAAGGCTAGGATAAAATCAACAAATAGGGACCTCCCTGGTGGCGCAGCGGGTTAAGCAACGCTCTATGAAGCAAACCGCAACCACTGCAGCACGAGTTCGATCCCTGCCACCGGCCAAGGAGGGGACCCACATGGCATAGCAGACCTCTCCTGCCTCGCCTGCTGCTGTCCTCGGCAGTGTGTTTCAGTCAGTGTGCTTGTTCTGCTCCCCTCTCTGTCTGGTGAATCCTCTCACCTCCCGCGACTCTGGCCTGTACCCCAGCTCTTGTATGCATAAATAAATAAATCTTTTTTAAAAATCAACAAATAAAGCCTACTAATTTTAAATCAGATTGGATCAGGTCGATTTGCTTTTAATTTTTAGTTACTATTGTACCACTATCTGCAGATCAGTATTATCTCTATTCACTAGTGCCAATAAGGCCAAAATCAAGAGCTTGTATCCTTTCGTTTGCTCCACATGGTTGTCACCAATCCCAGCAGCCTCTATAAGCATCCCTATTTATAACACCACTGTTGCTGTAACTGTGACAGCAAACTGCTGTTACTGCAATTCCAGTTAATTCTAAAGCCATCTCTTCTACTCCCACTGATTTCAAGTTCACTCTTCACAGTTATTCTAACACACTTAGATTTGGTTATTTTCTATTTTCACTCTCTACTTTCAGCTGCCTACATCCCTGGGAGTGCTCCATATTCGCCGTGTGCTCTGGATGTGTGTCTATGTCCACACATCTCTGTGTGGTGGACCTCCAGGTCTGAGTCTACTCCTGGATGCATGTGTGTCTATGTGCATCTGTCTGTGCATGTGCATCTGACTTTCATTCAGAGTATATCTTTTCATCGCCCTCTCTATTTGCCTATCTTCCTGTTCTCAGTTTTACCATCTCTTGGTATCTCTTCTATTCACTCTTTCTCTACCCCTATCTGTCTGTTTCCTCTCCCTCTAGGTCCATCCCTCACCCCCCTCTAGGCTCTCCACTGTCTCTTTAATATTCTGTCTTAACCAAAGGAGACAGTGACAGATCCCACTGTTAAGACTAAAGATAGACTGTTCTGCCAATATGGCAGACTAGATAACCTATAAGCTCTATTATTACAAACATGTAGAAATGTGAGTTAAAATGTAAGATATGCTTTTAAATGCCTAAAAGTGTATGGTAAGAAAGTAAGGGAAAATGGCCTTGGGTCCTATCCAAAGAGAGAACTGAGGTATTCCAGCAGGGCAACTCCATCATGGGAGCTGGATTTTGAAATCCAGCCAAAGCGCCCATAAGGTCTGGCATACCCCTCGTATCCTGGCAAAATTACTAATCCTAACCTCCTTTACTTAAAAGTGTCTTGAATGAGAAATCACCTTATTTTAACATTCTGCATAACAGGACATGAGTTGGAACTGATGCTTTTATGTATACCTGGATCCCTAAAAAGACCACAGTTTCAGTAAAAATTGAACTGGGGCAAGAAGTTATTTATGAACCCAGGTTAAAAAAATAAGAAGCTGGGTCTAGAAAGACAAAAATGTTACATTTCCCCACTAACTGGTAATCACTGGTTTGTCTGTGTATCTCTAATATAGGTTTGGAGTACTACTCTATTCAATGTACATAGTTCAGAAAATTCCTGGAGAAGACATTTATATCCAATTGGTCACATGACAGTGATATCTTTGGGGACCTAGCAGAAGTAATTGTATACCACTACAGAGTAGCCTTTCTCCTAGAACTCCATATTATAAAGTCTCTGAAGAAAGGTTCATAATCCAAAATGGGAAGACAGAGAGGAAAACAGTACCTTACAAATAAGAGTAAAGCACAACAAACAGCAAGATTAGGAGCTGAAAACCAGAAATAACAGAACAATTGGATAGAGTAGACCATAAAGTAAATATGCACACAATTTTATGTGCCAATGAAACACATAATTTTTTAAAAACCAGGGGGATATGAAAAATAAAGTCTTGGAAAAAGCCATGTCCTCGTGTGTTTTCATATATACATATATATGGATAGATACATGCACATAAACACAGGTATAGTCTTGAAATAAAAAACACTATCATTGATACCTAAAACTCCACAGATGGATTAAATTGCAGATTAGACACACTGGAACATAGAATAGGTGCCCTGAAAAATGGAGCCAGGAGATCACTTAAAATGAAACATTTAATGATAGTCACATATATAGAATGAAAAAAGTGGTCCTGCATTCCATAAGCATTTACCATTTTTTTGAATGCTAAGAAAAACTCCTTTAATTTGATAAAGAATTACTCGATAAAGTCTACCTCTCAAAGCCCTACAGCAGTTCTCATATTTATAAATGTTAAAACATCAGGTGCATTGTCTTCAGATCAAGAATGAGATTAGGATCCAGTTGTCATTGATTTGAAATTGTATGAGGGCACGAAAAAAGAACAGGAATTTATTAGTTTGGAAAGAAACAACATTTATTATCTGCAGGTAATCATCTACTCGGAAAATACAGGGGGCTGTTTACAAATCTATTAGCACTAAATAAAATAGAAATTAAAATATGGAAATCAATTTTATTCCTTTTACTAATAGAGTCCAGCTAAAGACACAGCACCATCTCCTTTACCACACGGGTGGTTAGAAACATTTTGGCTATCAGGATGACATACAGTTGCTACTTTTCTTTTTTCACTATTACCCACACAATGAGGAATTGCACCTCACAATGGTAATAGGGTGGAAACTAATAAGTAATCAGTTTAGACTAATAAGTAATCAGTAAATGTAATAATGATAAAAAAAAACCCTCATTTACTAAGCAATAAAATACTAACATTAAATTTAATAAAAGTCATATAAGATCTTGTAGGGTAAATGGATCCTGTAGGGTAAATAGCACGTTTTTTCTGCTCTCCCACCATCACCATCTATGATCAACACCTGTGGTCCTACACGCATGCCTGACGCAGGCACTTGGAGTGTGGCGTGGGTGTGCGTGAGTCGGCACAGCTGAGCCGAGAGACCCAGCGTACGAGGGCGACAGCAGAGGACCAAGTGGAGTAATGCAGTAGGGACCAGCGAAGAGACCACAAGAAGAGTCCAGAGGACCCAGAGAGCATAAAGATTTGCTAAGACACAGCAACATCTCCTGAGCCTCACTCAAGTGGCCTGCCAGCTTCTTGGCCCCCAAGCCTCCTTTCCTGCCCTGTGCCAGTTTGCTTCACTACAAATGATGTAGAAAGATATTAAAAGCTTGAAAAAGCCACTGAGGGCTCTAGGACCCCGTCCCCTACCTGTCTGCCCAGATCCATAGAGAACCTGTTTCGTGCCTTGCTAGCACTACAGATCTTATACAGAAAAGCATGAAATGTATAAAATGAGCTAAAAAATCTGTATATGTATAGGTAGATATTCTACACACAGACATGTTTACATACATATAATTATTTACATGCATACATTCTTATTCAGTGTTGTGTGCTGTATGCTGAGCTGGCAGACCGCTGTGAACATGACAGGCAAGTCCTTACTCATGGAATTAGCAATCATAGAAAGTGAAAAGATTATCACTCTGTCTGCTCATAGTTCATATTACAAACTGAACAAAAACTTCAGTATTTAGACCTGAAAACACAAGCACTTAGAAATGTGAGATAAAAACCAAGATATCCTTCTAAATGCCAATGAAAATGTGGCAGCAAAGTAAGAGAAAAACAACTTCAGGTCCTAAGCAAAGAGAGAAGAGAGGTCAATGGCCAAGGGCAGGAAGGGTTACCCTGCGTGGGAGCTTGGTCCCACTGAAGTTCAGGTGGAGGTCTTTCCAAGATACATATTTCATCCTAACTTTGCTCCCCTTTAAGATTTCTGTTGATTACTTTCACATCCACTAGGGGTCTAACAGAAAAGGACATTAAGAAAGTTTATGAAAAGTCAAAACATTTCCTGAAGAACAAATAGAGCAATGTTAGTGCCTGCTCACTTTCCCATTAGGTTTCATGGAAGCACAAGTACAAGCTGACACACTCAATAATACTGCATTATACCCAAGTACTGGGGACACACAGTCTCTCACTGACCGACATGTTTAGTTATCATTCTTCTGCAAAACTGGCTGATCTTTCCCACTCCTTTTTGCCTTATACTTTATGCCCAACATACAATATGCTTTCAGTTTCCCAGGAGCTTGACCAGATCATCCTCTGCCAGGAAAAACCCTCTTTAGAACAGTCCACCTGATCCATCCCTGTTCCACTCAAGTTCAGGTGGAAGCTGATGACCCACAGAAGACCTCCTGACCCAATCTTGGCTTGCTTAGTAGATATGCCTTGTTCAGTGGGTTTTCTTATGTCCCTATAACCGTTGGTGTGAATGCATATTCCCCAAAGCATACTGACTACATGAAAGCCAGTGAATGAATGCAAATGTTTTTTATATGCCATCAAGGTACTAAACCAGAAACAAGGACTAACACAAAGATATTTCAGATACAGTGCCACTATATAGGGATTCTATCCTCTGGCAACCACACACACATATTTCCACTAATAATCATTAAGTGATGCAGAATACAGCAAGGATCATATGGATGACACTTACAGAAAGTGCTCCAGGCTTCCCTGGAAAGAACAGAAAAATCATGCATTGGGATTCATTAGACAATGCTTGGTTTGCCCTGGCATCATATATTGGGAAGCACAATGAGCCGTGTTTAAGGTCCAGCATAGAACAAGATTAAAAATGTTCAATTGGAACCTGAAAGACTGAGTTCTAGTCTCTGCTTGGATGCTTGAGCAAATCATGTTACTTTTTGGAGTCTCAATAAGAATTATAATACTTTGTTTGTCTCACTGGGTCCTATGATGATCAGAGACAATGTTTATCATTTGCTTATATCCATAAATTTCTAAGGAAATTTTGGAGACTTTTTTCCAAGGTAAGGATATGTTGACAAATACCATCAGTTTTTTAAACTAGTTTAATTTTTTTAAAGTTCTGCCTGACATATGGATAGCGGCAGAAAGGCACAGGGCCGGTTCTCTATGATCTGGGCAGACAGGTAACAAAGGAGTCCTGGAGCCCTCAGTGGCTTTTTCAGAGTTTTATTGATCTTTCTGTACAACAAGCAGTGATGCAGCCAGGTACACAGCAGGCAGGGGAGCCTGGGGGTCAGGAGGCCAGCAAGCCTCTCAGTCCCTGGCACAGCTTCACTCTCTCTGTGCTCTGCAGCTTCTCTTGTGCCTCCACTTCTGGGCTGCCACTTCTGTTGCTGGTTTCCCTATGATGCCACCCTTAGATGCCCAGCCTCTCAGCCCAGGAGCACCACTTGCTCATGCCTACACCCTACTCCAGACACCACCATCAGGCGTGGATGTAAGAACGCAGGGGTCTATCATCAATGCTAATGGCAGGAAGGCAGAAAGACCTGACAATTTCTATTTACCCTACAGTATGTCATGAGATGCTGGTAAATTATTTGTTTCTAATTGTAATGTCTTAGCGTCATTCATTCTTCTTTCTTTCTAAACTTGGTGTTGCCAAGTTTCATTATTTATTACTCTCCACTAGCTTGTCTCTTTAGAATTAATTCCAAAAAAGCCATTGGTTCTTCCTTTTATAAAATTCAATAATGTGAAACTCTAGCGTGCATTTCTCTAGAGAAAGAAGTCAGTTAAAACCATGATGATCAGGAACCTCCATCTGCCAAACAAGAGACAAAGCTTGACTTTCAATGTACAGAAATATCCAGCTTACTAAGGGATCTAGCTATTTGATGTTTGTGGTGCCAGGAAGGACACAGAGCAAGTCCTTGATGATTCCGAGCAGACGAGTAAAGGAGGAGCCCTCGTGGAGCCCTCGGTGGCTGTCTCAGTCTTTTATTGCACCATCATATCAGAGTCGACCAAGTACAGGACAGGCAAGGGTGCAGGGGGCCTCCTAGCCCCCAGCACATCTTCACTCTCTGGGCCCCTCTAGCCTCTCTCTCACTCTCTCTCTCTCTCTTCTTGCCTTCTGCTGCCGTTGGTGTCTTCATGACGCTGCCCTTATACACCCATATCTAAGCCCAGGTGCACCCACTTGTGCATGCCCACTTAGGCATGCATGCAGGACCACAAGTGTCCATCATCATACCAGTGGTGGGAGGGCTGAAAAGCCTGATAACCTTTCCATTTACACTACAATGTTCATTTCCCCAAACATCTCAAATTAATTAACGCATAATGTAGCTAATACATAAAGCAATCCTGAGAAATGCCCAAAATGCCACATCTCTCTTCTGCCTTCCTTATGGTAAAGAAGCAGGACAAAGTAGAGGCGGCTTGTAAGAGTGCCCCTATAACATTGCTATTTTGAACACAAACTACATAGCAGCTCTCTGACTTGTGCGTACATGTGGGGTTTGTGTGTGTGTGTCTGTGTGTGTGTGAGGGGGGATATCTGGATGGTGATTGTGAATAGCTGATGTTTGCAGTTTGGGTTGGTTGGTGGCTATTTAGTCCATCACCATCCCCTCCATCCCAAAAGATACCTACCTCCACCCCCAAACCTTAAGTAGCTTCCACAAAGAGCAGCTCTAGCTGACTGAGTGTGCCAAATGCAAAGACTATAGCAGAAAAGTACTGAATCCTCCACATTTCAGAACATTACTTGGTTTTCCAGTTCCGAACAGGGCTCATCTTGGTTCCCAGCCTCAAAGTCTCTTGGTTTTCAAGAGTTCTTACAGAGTATTCTCTCAGATTCAGTCAGTGATGAACAGCAAAGGGGCAAGAGAGGAATGAGAAGAAGCTACACGGTGATTTTAAGGAGTAAAAGTGAGAACACTTTTCTTAAGGGAGAAAAGCTGTGAACAAAACCATCCAGTCATGATCAGGGGTTCCTTCTGTTGCTGGTAAAACGGCTGTAATGCCATCCCAAAAGACATACCAAAAAAGCTCCACTTAACACGACTTACTGTTTCTTTTGATGTAAAAATACAGATTTGTTAAACTTTTCAGTTTCATTAATTTATGGTAATATTCATATGTAAACATTAAAAGTCCTATTCAATCTACTTGTAGAGGTTTATAGCAGATATATAAAGATCTGATTTTTCCAGAATTAGAATCAAAGTCCTTTGTTCATTTCCTTAGTCTTGCCACTCAAGGGAGGATAGGGTAAAGTGTGGGGAAAAAAAATATGAAAGCACCAAGAAAATTTAGTCCAGAAGAAGATTTACCTCGGCATTTTAGAATCAGACTACTTTGAAAAACCTCAGGGACAAATGAAGTTCTTTAAGTTGAGATAGTCCAGTAACAAATCAGACATTATTTCCATATTCACACACATAATCACTAAAAACCCATACTTAGCACAAAGAACATACAACACAATACCGAGCTCTTCAGATCAAATTCTCATCACATGACCCTACGTATCCCCCCCACCAACGGGTCTTCAAGATTGCTGGCGAATGACTCTAAACAAAGTGCCTCCTGACTGTCAACCAAACACTGATTTTTTTCACTAGGCAACTTACTATAAACCCCGGAAAACATGGATCTGCCTTGATGAAACAAACACTCGGTGTCACAGTGCCTGGACACTTCCCTCCCGGACACCACTGGAGGAGACTCCGCAGCCTTCTAGGCCAACAGTCTAGCCTCCAGCCCTAGGAGCCTTCTGATTCCCGGCAGCTTTCCCTCTCAGTGTGCCTGGTTCTCTGATTCAACTGAGGAACATATGAGCAAATTCCATCTAATTTTACCTGTTTGTAAACCAAAACTTCATTTTAAAATCAGCTAGCATAAAACCTTTCTCTTTTTTTTCATTTGCTAAACAAGAGGTGTTACCTTGTATGTAGCTCAGCTTGCAGTGACTAAAGCAGTTGCTGTCTCCTCCTCCCTGTGTATGGTTCCACACTTCTTTTCAATTTGATTTTAGTAAGGTTAAATCTAGAATTATTTCCTATCTCAATCTGTAACTACAAACTGCCTTTCAAACATTCTGATTCTGAGGAAAATATAAAGGGAATACCACGGCCTGCGAGGGTCACCTCAGACACAAGATATGTGATGCGTAATGATTTTATAAAGATAAAATTTTGAGATGCAATTACCGAGGCAGAACTGCACTAAATTTAATCAAGTCTGCTGAGCTTCAGAGGGATGGATAATAGGCAGTCAAACATACGAGATTTGCATTCAGGAAAGATACACTGGAAGAGCCAGATAAATGTGTTTCAGAATCTCCTACTATCAAAGATCTGCTGTGGGTTTAATAAAACAATCACAAAAACAAGAATATTTAAGGAATCCATTACACTGCTAAAGCTGAATCAATAATAAGGCACTTAGCTTAGCACAACAGATGCTCAATTCTCTTGTTTTATTTGTGTGTTCAAGCATCGCTGAGCAGGTCTGCACATCAGACTGAATCAGGCTGCTCTGACACACGATGGGAAAGTCTAGTGCTCCATAACTACCTGGTGAGTGAGGAATGCACCTTGACAGCCTTAAACACAAGGGAGTGCAATTATAAACACATACAACTGCCACACTTCTGAAAAACCTGAGACACTGAAGCAAGGGGGAAATAAATATAAGAAGGAAAATACTACGTTGCAAAGTTGGGGCAAAGTGCCTAAAGGCTACCATTTAAGTCATCGTTACTGTAAAGGGAAAATTAGAGTCAGATTCTACTGGGACCTTGAAAAGGCCACTCAGGTCTCCTGGTTTGCTAATCCAGTAAAGAGTACTCAATAAAATATGCCAAAAACCACTGTCCTGCTACCACTCTGTTCTGGCTCATTTCCTCTCAAGACCCAGTGAGAGAATGACAAAGGCGGCTGAACTAACCACTGCCTGCTGGATCCCAGGCATGCATGGTCTATGGTCTTCAGCTGTCAAACACCCACTGGACATGTGTCCTAGCTCCCAATTAAGTGGGGGAGTTAAGATTCAGAGGTACCCCCTGATTCAGCTAACAGTGACACCAGGGACACCAGTTTCTTCCAAATGTTTGATGGGAATTAGAAGCTAGGCCCTCTGGTAGATTTCTTGTGCTAGAAAAAAGGAGAGGGGGAAAAAAAATCCACATTTATTTCATTTTTTTTTTTTTACTCTGGCAGTCTGCCAGGTTTGGTAAAATTAATTTTTTTTAATGCAATGTTTTTCTCTTCATTCAGGTATATACTAAAGGTAAAGTCTCACAGATAGTCAGTTTATTAGATAATCAAGACAAGGATTCAAACATGAGAAGCAGGCCAACAGATTTACTCTGGGTGAACTGTTCCAGTAGACACAAGCTCGAACTTTTTAAGGAGATATAACCAGTGAGTCACTGACATTAAGAAAGTACCTTCGCCTCCCTGGTGGCGCAGTGGGTTAAGCAACGCACTATGAAGCAAACCGCAGCCACTGCAGCACGAGTTGGATCTCTGCCGCCAGCCAGGGAGGGGACCCACATGGTGCAGCAGACCTCTCCTGCTGTGCCCGCTGCTCCCCTCAGCAGTGTACTTCCATTGATCCACCTGTTCTGCTCCCCGCTCTCTGTGGTGAATCCTCTCACCCCCCCCCCACACCTCTGGCCTGTACCCCAGTGCTTGTATGCATAAATAAATAAATCTTTAAAAAAAAAAAAGAAAGAAAGAAAGTACCTTCAGTGCAGCCCAGGGTCAGTCACGCAGGGCAGAGGAAGCCACTGAGCATCTGAAGGGTCAGTAACATCGAGCAGGTATGTCCCTATCTTCAGATCTTCCTTCAGAAGATTTTCTACTCTTAACTGTCCCATCTCCCCCATTCACGAGCAGACCTGGCTAATTTTTCAAGGAACAAGCTTGAGAGTGAAAAATCTATGGTTCACCCTAGTTTACTCTGCTTTGTTGCCTACAGTTCCTGGGTGGACTTCATGGTGCATTCAAAGTGAGCAGTATTTCTATAAACCTGTAGTTAATCAGACTTTATGTACTGCTCCTCTTGCCACACAGCAGAAAACTGAACGGCTTCCGTGCTGAAGGGTATAAAGGCTCCAGAAAGCTGGGCTGTAAAATATGCTAATGAGAGTAGGAACCTGGGGGTCAGTCACTGCTGGTTCACAGTCCAGCTTGACCGCCAGTAACTGTATGCCCTAGGGTAAGATACTTAACTCTCTTATGGATCAAATACTGCCCACACAGAGAAAAAGTACTCAGGGGGGGAAAAAAAAAAACACACTGTTGCAGTAAATTCAGTATCTATTATGTAAGTATAGTGTTGTTTTTTTTCCCCATAAACTGCAGGTTGGGCCCTTTAGGAAGATATGAAATCAATTTAGAAGATCATGACTCATCTTCTTAAAAAAAATGAAGTGTTGAAACGTGAAAATGTTAGTGCATACAGATATTATTTCACGCATGTTTATAAATATAAAATACAGATTCAGATTCAGACATAAAATATATTTTCTTAAGTCAGAGTCAAATAAATTGGAAAGCCTTAAGTATAGTTAGTACTAAAGATAAAGATCAAAGAACCATAAATATACCAGATTTTCTATCTCATACTTATTAAAATCTTTTAGAGTCTCATCATGTGAGGAAAGAAAGTAATTAAAAAGAATCCAAAACAAGTTACCAAATGCTATTCAATTTAGACACTATTAGTTCTTGCTAATTCAAATATTAGTGTAATGAACCTTCACATGGTAATTTTGAAGACTGTATCTGCAATTTTAAGTCATTAATTCCTCTCCTGGGATTCTAATAAGATGATCTGACACACAGTATGTTTTAATGAAAGTGCAAAACAACAAACAGTTAGCTTCAGTCATTATCATTATTTTGTGTACTTTAGATCATTAACATATGAACTCCCCCAAAGGGTCTTTAGCAAATCTCCAGCACTTCCCAGCTGCCTTTACTGGTTGACAAATGAATCATGGGGATGCAACCTATAAGCCAGAAAGTAACGGGCATAATAAATTCTAAATTGCAAACAAGGACTAGAAACAGGAACCTGCAGAAAATAAGTATTTTTCAAAATACCCTTATAAAAACCTTACCCAAGCGCCAATATTTGAAATGGTTTCTGTAAGGCATGAAGCCACTATCTCCCCAGAAATACCTCTTTTCTCAATAAACCTAGCTTTCATAACCCAGCTTTCATTTCTTGTGTTTGGTTTACAGAGGCAGATTGAGAACAAACAAAAAGGACTGAACAAGGAAATAAAACCACAACATTAAGGGCAAAATGGCAGCAACAAACTTTCATATACCAATAGTCACTTTAAACACCAATTACAAGGCACATTGTATCCCTAGTTGGATTAGTTAACAGAATCCAACCTTCTGCTGTCTCCAAGAAATGCACTTAAACGATGGAGACTCAAAGTAAGCTACTGGGAAATAATCTTATAAGTGAATTGGACCGAAAGGAAGTCAGAGAGAGCTGTATTTAATTGAATAAAACAGACTTCCAGATAAAATTTATACTGGATAAAGAATAGATTCCCCAATCTCACCAATGAACAAAGCAATTAGAGAGAAAATGGGAACATAACCACCTTAAACAATGAGTAAGAACAAAAGGGCCTAATACACACTTATAAGGCTCTACATGCCCCAAAAGCTACATACACATTTTCCTAAGTTCATAAGGGACATTGTCAAGGCTGGACCACACACTAGGTTACAAGACAAGTATCAACAAATTCATGGAGACTGAAATCATACCAAGAATCTTCTCTGACCATAAGTGTATCAAATTAGAAATCAACTCCAAGAAGGAAGCAGGGGAGACGAAACAATTCACTGCTGAATGACTACTGGGTAAACAAGGAAATCAGAGAAGAAATACCTTAAGACAAATGAGAATGAAAATACAACCTTCCAAATCTTATGGGATATAGCAAAAGCAGTACTGACAAAGAAATATATAGCAATACAGACCCATATCAGGACACAAGAAAGAACATAAACAATCTTATCTCTTACCTCAAGGAACTAGGAAAAGAATATAAAACCAAAAGCCAGCAGAAAAAAGGAGATAATAAAAATTAGAGCAGAAAAAAATACAGAAATTAAAAAAATAGCTCAGGGCCTCCCTGGTGGCACAGTGGGTTAAGCAACGCACTGTGAAGCAAACCGCAGCCTCTGCAGCACGAGTTCGATCCCTGCTGCCGGCCAGGGAGGGGACCCACATGGCGCGGCAGACCTCTCCTGCTGAGCCCGCTGCTCCCCTCAGCAGTGTACTTCCATTGATCCACCTGTTCTGCTCCCCGCTCTGTCTGTGGTGAATCCTCTCACCCCCCGCACTTCTGGCCTGTACCCCAGTGCTTGTATGCATAAATAAATAAATCTTTAAAAAAAAAACTAAAAAAAAAAAAAAATAGCTCAAAGATTAATGAAACTAAAAGTTGCTTCTTGGGGGGTAAAGAGAGGAGGGTGAAGACAAACCTCTAGCTAGATTCATTAAAAAAATAAGAGAGAAAATTCAAATAAATAGAATCAGAAAAGTGATGATAAGGCAGAAATTCAGAGGACAATAATAGACTATATGGATATATTAAGTGCAGTAACCTAGATGAGGCTCAACAGTGAAAAAATGAAATTCTAACAGACCGATCACAAGCAAGGAAATCAAAAAAAAGTAATCAAAACTCTTCCAAAAACAAGAGTCCAGGACCAGATGGTTTCACAAGTGAATTCTAACAAACCTTCAGAGATGAGCTAATACCCATAGTGCTTAAACACTTCCAAAAATTGAAAAAGAATACCTCCAAAAACATTACATGAGGTCAACATTGTGCTAATGCCAAAAGCAAAAACATCACACAAAAAGGAAAACTACAAACCATTTTCCCAAATGAACACAGGTGCAAAAATCCTAAATAAAATCTCAGCAAAATGAATCCAACAATGCATTAAAATGATTATACATTATGACCAAAAGGGATTTATACCAGGGATAATATCTAGTCAACATAACAGTTCAATATCTAGTCAACATAATTCACCACACCAACAAAAAAATAAAAACTATCTGATCCTATCAACAGATGCCAAGAAAGCATTTAATAAGATTCAACATCCATTCATAATGAATATATCTTAACATAAGTCACATAACGATAAACTCACACTAATACTCTTAATGATGAAAAACTGAAAGATTTTCCAGCTGGTACAAGAATGAACACTCATCACAACTGTTAATCATCATACTGGAAGTCCTACCTAAGAGAAATTGGTCAAGAGAAGGTGATAAACGGAACCCAAACTGGGAAAGGAATGGTAAAAGTCATTATTTGCAGATGACATAACACAGACAGAGAAACATAAAAACTCCAGTGGAAAACTAACTGAAACAGTAAATCATTTCAGCACAGTGGCAGGTCATAAAATCAATGCACAAAAATTATTTTCCTTCCTATACGTAAATGAAGAGAAGGAAATGAAGAAACCAGTTCTACTTACAATCACACCAAAAAGCTTAAATACCTAGGAATAAACCTAACAAAGGATGTGAAGAACCTATACAAAAAAGCAACAGAACTGTTAAAAGAGACAGAATAGACAATGAAATTGAAAGATACTGTATGCTCAAGAGTTGAAAAGTCAACATCATCAAAATGGCCATCCTACAAAGCAAAATACAGATTCAAAGCAATTCTTACAAAAATTTCAACGGCATTTTTAAAAAAATGGAATAAACACTACTGAAATTCATGTGGAATCACAAAAGATCCCAAATAGCCAAAGTAATCCTGACCAAAAAAGAGGGGGAATGATGGCATCACATTACCAGATTTGGACTATACTATAATGCTATAATAATTAAGACAGCATGGTGTTGGAATAAAAGCAGACAGACAGATCAAAAAAACAGAATTGAAGCACCAAAAATTATCTCACACCTATATTGAACAGTAGAAGATTTTCTACAAAGGAGCCAAGAGAATACAATGGAGCAAAGAAAGTCTCTTCAAAAAATAATCCTGGAAAAACTGCCATAAACAAAATAGTGAAACTAAACCACTGTTTCACATCATCTCCAAAAATCAACTCTAAATGTATACAAGACTTGGATGTAAGACCTATCTGTTTTAAAAATTAGAAAACTGATATTGTAAATATTAAATGGTTTTCCTATATAGGTAACAGCTATCCAAGTTAAGAGTGAAATCCACATTCTTTCCTCTTTTCCACATGTCCCCTGCTTGGGAAAGACCTACTAAAACGTTAAGCTTTGTGACTATGTTCCAGGTGCTGAGCTTATAAGCATATTAATAAATATACTAATAAGCATGGGAGACTGTGAACAAAGTGAGGTAGTGAATTAAGGGTGCTTTGGGCATGGATTCACTATAGCAGTAACACTTGAAGGGGAGAGGATCCTATACTCCCAAATACAAACAATAAAGTAAACCAACATTATCTCAACAATTTTTTTATTTAATATTTGTTAGAAATAACAAATTTATTCCAAAGTGGTGAAGACTTTAGCAACCAGTTACTTAGGAGTAAAGAGGAAAGGGTTATTAAGAAATTCATACCATGTTGGACCTCCCAGGTGGCCTAGGGAGGGTTGAGTCTCAGCACTAAAACGGCTGCAGCCTGAGTTTGATCCCTGGCCAGGAAGCTGACCCACATATGGTGCAGCAGACCTCTCCTGTCTTGCCTGCTGCTCCTCTCAGCAGTGTATTTCAGTAAATCTGTCTGTTCTGCTCCCCATTCTGTCTCTGGTGAATCCACCCACTCACCCACCCACACACCCACCCCCCCACACACACACACACTCACCCTGCACTTCACACACACACACACACATATACTCACCCTGCACTTGTCTTACACCCTAGTTCTTGTGTGCATAAATAGACATCTTTAAAAACAAAAGTTCATACCATGAAATGTGAAGAATAACATTGGTTAACTTTACCTATAAATAGGATTATTGTTTAAGATATACAGGGCTATATCCCTGATTGAAGACTTAAAAACCCCAATATTTTACTAATCTGATATGAACTATATAAAGCTATTCAGATGGTTGAGTAGGAGGAGAGAAGTCTGTATTTTATTTCTCATTCTGCAGCATTTAATGACATAAAGGTATATGCAGAAATAAATGGCCTAATAATAACCACCTATTGGAATAAACCAATAATCACAGAAATCACTCTCATTACTCTAAGCCTAAATCTGAAATGCAGTATAAACTGTTACAGCTGTATCTTCAACATGTGAAATCAGTAAATAATCTCACATTATTTATTGATTTTACATATTTACTAATTTTCAACAGGGCACATTCTATACTACTCCTTCACTTGTCCTTTATATAAATTAGCCCATGTAGGAACACAGAGAAAATTATCAAATAAAAAGACAAACTATTAATCTGATCTTGGCATTACATAACTGTTTGAACTTTAAAGAATAAAAAGGAAAGACACTGTCTTTTGAACACCATATAGAAAGCTGAAATAAGATTATGAGTGGAGAGACTGGCATAGGGCTCTGCCATGCAAGTCAACATGGGGCAGGCACAGGGGTTCCAGAAGACAGTGCCTGCTGGTGGTGAAGGACAATGTGAGCGATCAAGGCTTCTCCTGCCCAGGCCACTCTCTGGGATGAGTCAGCAATCTCACAAGGAGCCTACTGTTCTAGAGGGTGAAAGACAAGCACTCTAAGCTTGCCCCAGAGAATAGGTCATGCAGGCTTTAGCCATGAAGTATGAGGGTGAGGTACTGACCTCAAGAAGCTCCTCATGGGTCCTCCCTGGTGGCACAGTGGGTTAAGCAACGCACTATGAAGCAGACCACAGCCAGTGCAGCACGAGTTCGATCCCTGCTGCCGGCCGTGGAGGGGACCCACATAGCACAGGCAGACCTCTCCTGCCTCCACCGCTGCTCCCCTCAGCAGTGTGTTTCAGTCCACCTGCCTGTTCTGCCCCCTGCTCTGTCTGGTGGATTCTCTCACCAACCCGTGCCTCTGGCCTGTACCCCAGTGCTTGTATGCATAAGTGAATAACTCTTTAAAAAAAAAAAAAAAAGAAGCTCCTCATGTGTCTCTGTGCTTCTCAACCCACATAATAAAATTTCATTTCTCAAATCTGACCACCTATGATGAGTACCATACAGAATTGATCTCTTTAGAAAAGGTCCCCCTACTTTGCAAAATAGACTCTTACTTTGCTTGGAAAGTCAGTACAGCTTTTAGCTATGTTCTTGAGTGCAAAAAATTTTTATGTTAATCATTTGAAAAAAAAAAAGTGGAAAATTCTCAACTCATTCTGAATCTGAGGCACTTGGTAATGTTTACAGTCTCCAAGCACACAAAAAGGGCTACGGATAAAGCCAACTCTGAACCTACCAAGCAAAACAATTACACCCTAATCAATCTGTGATGGGGCTTTTCTTTTTTCTGTCTCTCAAGTTTTAATTCAAATTTGTAGGAAAGTAGAGTACTGCACAATTTATATAAACACACATGCTAGTTCTGGATCTTAAGTTCTTATCAATAGTACCTCTTAAACCCATGCTTATTCTACTTAACACTCTAAAAATTACCAATCTGCATGAAATACAAAAATTTGTTATTTGGTGTAAGTGTGCAAAACAAAGAACATTAGAGGCCATAATTGGAAGATGCATTAAAATAAATAAACGTAGTAAGTTTGAAGTTTAAAAATACAAAGACTTGTATAGCTGAACACCTCCCCCACCTTTTCTGAACAAAGGAAGAGAGACTTAAAGGAAGTAGTATCTCACAGGTCACAACAGGTCTGGCTCAGTCTACTGCTCTATCACACCAGGCTCCTGTAGCAACACAATCTGCTTTAGACAAGCAGTTTGACCCATTTACTTAATAGTGTCATTCTCCAAAACAGAGAGCAGAGAGCAAATGAAAATGAAAGTGAAAAAATAACTTCCACTGCATTCAAACAGACATTTCTTACTAGGAAATATAGATTTGTGCCTCCCTGGTGGCACAGGGGTTAAAGACGCAGCACTATCAAGTGATTGCCAGCCACTGCAACATAAGTTCGATTCCCAGCCAGGGAGCAGACCCACATGACACAGCAGATCTCTCCTGTCTCATCCACTACACCCCTTAGCAGTGTATTTCAGTAGATCTGTTCTGCTCCCCACTCTGTGTCCGATGAATCCTCTCACCCCCCAACTCTGGCCTATACCCCAGTTCTTATATGCATAAATAATCTTTAAAAAAATACAGATTTACAAAAGGTTAAAAACAAAACACTTCCTAAATGTCCCATCTCAATATTCAGTCACATACCATGTGATCCTGACAAGATACCAATTCCTTACATCAACAGCCCCAACATCATATCTTTTGTTTCCCCTATAGAATTCCTTTATGTCTGTTTATTTCAGTCAGCTCAGGAAGTCTACAGTTCCCAGGATGTCCAGTCTACTGTCAGTCCAAGACTGTCATTCCCAGAAGGCTCCACACAACATCTGATGTCATCTCCCAACTTCCAAAACCCATCTTTATGAAACTACTCTTAGTAATGTGCCCTATACCCTCCACACCCCCTGCTCTACCTGAGCATACCACTTCCTTATGGAGTCTGCTGGTTTTCCTTTCAAGACCCATTTACACCAGACTCCCTCTTCCTCTGGCCCTGCCCTCACTAACAACTCTACCATGATCCTTTTTTAAAAAAAATAAATTTTAGTGACTTAGACATGTAGCTAAATGATCCTTTCACTGTTCTGCCTTCTACTTCTTTGACCTGCCTTACATAACTAACTCCTTACCTTACCCTTTTGCCCGGTCCCTCTGGAATACATATCCCATAGCCTGTAGTCCCAAGTCCTAATCTCAAAGGCCAGCAAGTCCTTCTCCAGCAATCATCTCATCCATTTCCAACTTGCTTCCTCTGTAATCCTAACCTATCAAGACTACAAACTGATTCTTTTGGCTACCCTTCATCCCTTCTATGTCCTCACTTGCTCAAGTTGACACCACATATTATAAGGCTCCCTGATGTACTTTCTTGCCACCATACTTCTCCATCCCTCTGTAAAATTTTCTAGTAAATACTAGGCAGGTTAAATCCAAATTTCAACCTCTCATCTCCAGTGGCTTTACCCAGCTGGAGGAAAATGCACAATCCTGCAAGTGGTTCCACTTTAAATTCCTGATCAACCCTTCAGATGAGCCCTGGGTGCTGGTAAGTAGCTCTTCTCGAATTGCACAGTTCACACCTTCTCTCTCCTCCAACCTCCACCATCGCCCTACTCTCAAATTACAACTTTTCAGTTAAGAGGACAGAAGCCAAGAGAATCACTCCTGCCTCCACTATGCCCATCCATTTGCCTCTCCCACACTGCTCTGCTCCCAGTTCCATATAATGTGTGCAATAATGTGTGCTCTATGACCTCTCCATACCACAAACGAGCCCTACTCAGCAATCCTACTTCTTACTCCTGCATCAGACATTTTCCTCTGATTACATATCATTCCCTTCGGTATAGACACAATCGTTGAAGACCATGAAACCCAAGGTCCTTAGTGTCTCTCTAGAAAAGAATTTCACAAAGCCCCAAATGAAGCCAAAACAAAGTTTAGTAGAAGTTATAGGACAGAACACTTCGAGAAGCAGTGGACAGTCTTAGAAAGCAGGAGAGCTACACTGAGCAGTCAAACAGTAGGTTTTTAAGGATTTTTCCTCTCTGGGGGGAGGAGTCCCTCTCAATTATGCATCCCATACTCCCATCACTCCTCCTGATTCCGGGATTAACTGAACTATCTCTTTCCAAGTTCAGGAAAACTAGAAAAGGCAGTTATCAGCCTTCTAGACCTACAGACCTTATCTGGTCCTTGAAACAAAACTACAGTCCCAGCTAGACTATCAGAATGCAGATATACAGCTGTGCTTCTCTGGGGGAAATGTGTGAGAGTCCTTTTCTATCCCTAATATGCCTGCCTACCCCCTCAGAGACAAAGGCCCTGTTCCCCCTTCAAAGCTTTTATCAAATCATAAGTAACATCACAATCAAAATGAAGTTCACTGGATTCCCCTGCTAGCACTGAGACTGTTTTTTTACTGACTGGAGGAAAGAGGCAGTATCTTGGACATAAGCTTAGCAAAGATGCAAAGGTTTGGAGCAAATGACCTTTCTGGAAGCCCAAGGTAACTAGGTATACCAGGGATAGAAAAACATAGCACACGGATACCTTGATCTAAGGAAATACGCATTTTTGTTAAAAGAATATAATTTTTTAGCTGTTTTGTCTTTGCAAACTCTATATTCAGCCACATTCTCCAATCAAATAAATAACAGACCAAGCACAAATGGCCAACTTCTGCTAAACAGAATGAGCATGAACAGAAATCACATGAAACCCCAAAACTCCCCCAAAGTGTCAGACATGCTCATTATTTCTGGCATTTCAAGACAGAAATACTATACTTGGATTATTATTTATAAATCTTTCAAGCTTCTGAAATGACATTACTTTAAAAAAAAAACCTCAAATCTCTTTAAACCTTAGAAATTAAGGTTTTAATTTATATTATTTTCAGCCTTTTAATATTTTTCTTAATAAAGGAAATGTGTAGGTAAAATCCGGAATGGTTATAAACTGAGATCATCATCATCATCATCTCCTTAGGACCAGAGCAATATTTCCTATCACCTGCTTTTAAATTAGAAATAAAACTATTTCTCCGGTTTACATGTTTTCACTAGTAAAGTTGCCTGTCTTTTTGAAATATCAGCACATCTTAAAGTCCTAGTTACAAAGCCCCATGTTATTTTTAACTATAATTTCTCTAGAATCCAAACTAAACCACCTTCATTTAGCTTAGATGGCAACCTGTTTTTCCGACTATGTTATAAAACGGTTATCTAAGAACTGTATCAGAAACTAAAAAATACTGATTTTTAAGTGTAGGCTTTACTTAAGATGCGATCTTGAAAATGTCAAGAAATGAAGCAAACACCAACCTTTATCTCTAACAAGCAGAGTAAGGAACCACAAACAATATCCAGGAGGTCAGTGGCAAACTCCTAGCACCTTCAGTCTTCCAGAACCCACAGGGACACAGGCACACGCACCAGCCCAGAACCATCAGTCTCTGTCCTGCCCGATCCCAGCGAGCATGGCCAAGGTAGTTAGACACCACTCTCCACCAACAAAGAGCCAGTAAGAAAGGGAGACACTCCTGAGAAACAATTTGATGTGGCAGCTTATTCCAAATTTTGTTCATAAATTTTATGTTCAACATTTCCACATTAGAGGCCTCCGGTGGCACAAAGGGTTAAGTTGCAGCACTATCAAGCTATCCACAGCCACGGCAGCACAAATGCAGTCAGCATTTATTATCAGTATAAGCAGAAAAATATAATTTTCAAACCAATAATTTTAGATATATAACCATCCAGGTCAATTAAAGTTCAGAGCAAGTAGTTCCACACATTGCAATCACAGCTGCAGACTGTTCCACATTTCAGCACGCTTAAATAACTGGTGGATCATCAAGGAGACACTGAATCTTGTACAAAACATTCTGCATTAGGAAACAATTAAGTCCATCATACAGCCATATATGTGCTTATTTTCAGAACTGGAATGTATTTAAGAGATCACTGGGCCCAACCAGCTTTACAGTTGGACAAATTCTGGCCTAAAAGCTAGTGTTTCCCAAGAACTTTGTGACCAATTCATGTCCTTTTGACTATATCGTATTAGAAAGATTTTTCATCAGTTAGAATTAAAAGTTTCAAGCATTTTAAGTAGAAGTTTCAATTCTTCAGGAAATTCATGTTTAAATATTTTAATATACTACATCCACCATGCAAATAAGACATTTCTCATTATTGCTAAATTGTTATAAAAATAAATGGCAGTGACTACCTTTTCCTTATTGTTTTTATAATTTCACTACATCTTACTCTTCCCTACTGTCCCTTGCCTGTCCCGAAAGTTAATGTCTTTATTTTTTGTTGCAGCTTAGACTAGCATTATACCACTTTCCAAGCTAGACAAGCATTTGTTTTACTGACAACCCATCCTTTTCCTCTCTCAGCAACATGGCTATTAATCTGGACCTTGTCATTCTGCCTACAACCTTTAGTGACAGGAAAGTTAAGTCAGTTTTCCACCCAAAATCCTTTTTATACACACACTTTTCCTGATACTAGTGCATATATAATATGTGCAGTCACACAACTATCTCAGTTCATAGTTCAACTAAAGGGGGGCATACTTGCCAAAGATTAAGTTTTATAGTATTATTTCGCCGAGATGTGCGGACAACCTTTAGAATTCTCAAAAGTCTCAATTCTGAGCATCTATATAAAGAAAATGAGGAAATCCTACAAAGCTATTTTAAAGAGTTTGCTGAAGGAAAATAAAAAAATAGAAGTAAACAGTTCTCTCAAGAAAGCCAGACAATATTCTGTCATGGAGAACAGCTAGGAATTCCTTAGCCAGTCTTTAGAAAAATGAAATGAAAGAAATGATCTAACCTCAACAAAGGAGAAGAGACATAGATTGGAATTTTTAAAAATGACTAGAGCCAACAGAGACTTGTGATATTATGACAAAAGACCTATCATCCATGTCATTGGAGATGCAGAAGGAAAAAGAGATAGAGGGCAGGACCTGAAAGATATTTGAAGAAATAATGGCAGAAAAGTTTCCAAATATGGCAAGAAACATAAACCTACACACTCAAGTTGAGTGAATCCCAAACAGAATAAACCAAAGAAACATCAATAATCAAACTCCTAAAGACAAATAAAAATGACACCAACCTATGTGGGGGGTGGGGGGTGGGGGGGGTGGGGATAGAGGGAAACAATCTGCCTATTTCTGATCAGAAACTAAGGAAGCCAGAATAAAGTGTTGAAAGAATTTCATGTGTTGAAGGAATTATCTATCCAAAATATTAAACTCAGCAAAAATATACTTCAGAAGTGAAAGAAATCAAGATACCCTCAGGAACATTAAGAGAATTTATGGCCAGCAGACCTACCCTGAAAGAAAGGCTAGAGGAAACTTTCTGAACAAAATAGAAAAACAAAAGAATAAAGCAATCTTAGACTATCAGGAAAGAAAACGTGTACAAAAACGCAGATAAACACAAAAGGCTTTCCTCTTTATGAGTTTTTTGAATATTGGACAGTTGAAACCAAAAGTACCACATTGTCTGAAGTGGTTATAAGTGGATGTAGGGGAAATATTTAAAGCAATTATATAGTTCATATATGTACCAAATGACCTTCTATGTACAATGACATTAACTGAATGATAGTAAAAACTGTAAACAACTTAACAGTGGTTTGGTTCAATAAATCATGATAGTCATAACAGAATACTATATAACTAATCAAGAAGAATGAGTTAGACATTTATATAATGTGGACACAAGAACTCTTAAGATATGTTGTCATGGAAAATAAGCAGGGACACAGCAGTGCACATTATATACTTTTATCTGTGCAAAGGCAAAAATACATTTATATGCATATGTCTATAATAAACGCAGAGATGATCTGTGAAGCCTACACAGAAGAAGTGAAAGTGCTTGCCTCTAGGCGAAGAAATGACTGCTATGAACCAAAGGCAGTTTGGGGGGAAAAAAGGAGCAATTTTCTCAGTTTACTATTTTCATCCCTTCCTATTTTTTACTATCCAGCTAATACTATCAAAAATTTCATAGCTTCTTAAGAAAAAGTGAAAAACTCCTAACCTGAAGATAAAACCTAGAAGAAGTATGTCTCTGAAAGTTCAGGGGGATAGAAACCACAGTTAGGTATTTATACTTTTAAACACTGCTACAGAACTTTTAACACTTGAAATTGCCAAGTGGGTTCTGCTATATTCAAAGTTAGAAGTTAACAGGATGTTTTCAATAGTCAAGCAGCTGAGGTGAAAAGCATGCTATAAACGTTGAGCCCAAGGCCACAGTTACGGGAAAATATGATCTGAAATGAGCATGTCTTTGCCTGAATAGAAAGGAGCAACTGGACACTGAACCATCATGTGTTCTGGCATTTCAAACCCAGTTCCATCAAGTCAAAGTGAATGTAAAATTTTAAATGGACATTGCAAATTATAAACCTATAAATGAGATCACTGATAGGGAAAGAAAAAAATGAAAAAGAAAAAACTCATTTTTAAAGTAGAAAACTTAAAATTTCACTTTCATCAAATGGGTAGAAATCAAAATTGGAATAAGTTCTATATAAGTCATATTTACCTAAGTATCTCAAAAATAAAGAGGAAAATAGCAACAGGCAGTGAGTACTCCTTCATCAAGTGCTACCCTCCTGTATCATGATATAGACAAAGTTGGCACTTTTTTCTTTTTTTCTCAATTACCATTCCTTATACTCCTTGCACTCCCTCCTCCCTCAAACTTAAAAACCCCAGAAACTTTATTAATGTCTGCTAGTTTCTAAGAGTATTTTGCTTTGTCCATTTGTCTGCTATATAAATATCCATTATTTGTCTTTGTCATTCTAACTTACTTTCCTACATATAATTCCCTACAGGTCTTTCCATTTTGTTGTAAATAAAAAAATTTTACTTTATGTTTGAATAATATTCTATAGTGTGGATATACCACCTGTTCTTAATCCAATTCCCTATCAGTGGGCACTTACTAAATACTGGTTTCAACAATAAGTGAGAGATCCTGTATATTTCACTTATAATGTACAGACTCACTGTCAGCTAAGAAGGCACACAATGTGGTTGAAATAACCCTAATAATATTGAGGTAGGTGACTTAAAGATATTATTTTCATATTCACAGTAACCCTGTATTCTCCCCATTTTGAAGAAAGATATAACTGAAGTCTTCTTTTTGTGTGTTGTCTTTGTTTGGGTTTGATATTAGTGTAATGTTGGCTTTATAAAAGCATTTGGTAGTATTCCTTCTTGCTCAACTTTCTGAAAGAGTTTGTGTAGTATAGGCACTAGTTCATTTCTGAACGTTTGGTAGAATTCATTTGTGAAGTCGACTGGTCCTGGGCTTTTGTTTGGGGGAGGGTTTTCATTATTGTTTCAATTTCACTCTTGTAATTGGTCTGCTTAGGTGTTCTGTTTCTTTTTTATCTAGCGTTGGATGATCATATAGTTCTAGTACAAAGAGAAAATCTGAATTCACACCTATGTGTTTATAAAAGGAAAGAGTTCTTAAAATAGCCTTCACAGATAAATATAAATACTCTTCTTTGATACTGTGTCCAAACTTGACAAGTGTTATTTTCTTAAAGGTTAGCTACAAGTATTTAACCAGAAATCATGTCAATGAACATTTTGTGCTCTGTTCCATTAAAATACATTGATCTATTTCATACTTTAAGGGATCTTTTACTCAAGCAACTTTTTGTAATATCATATGTTCATCATTTGAAAAACATCAATGCACTGAGTTAGGCACATTTCCTAAATACTGACACATTTCACTTCACAGTATTTTCCTGAAAATATTATTAACAACAGACCCAGCTCATGAGAACAGACTGTAAGTTAGCAGAAGCTGTCAAACTCAGGTAGCAAATACAAGTTCTCCAAAATTCTAATTTTTGCATGAAAGTTTAGGCTCTAATGTTGGCTACATATATTGCCAGCTTTTTCCTTAAAGTCTCAGGGTTACTTCTAAGGAAAATGTCTCCCTGAATACCTTTAAGTCAATTGTTCCATGAAAAAAAAAAAAAACAAAAAACTTGCTAGTTTGCCTGCAACTTAATCACATAGGTACTTTTCCTTGAGAAAAATCACTGTACAATGGAGCAAAAATGCTTTATAGACATTTTCTATATCATCACATAAAGATTTCTATATATGTCACATAAAGTATAAAAAAAGATACTCAAGAGGCAAGATATAAAACAACTATACTTTGTATTGCTTTCTTGAGAATACTTGGAAGTAAAACTTTTTTTTTTTTTTACTGTTATTGGTTAGCAGTATACAATACACTACTAGTGCCATTTGCTGCTACTACTTAATGAGGGCCAAGGAGCCACCAGTTTTACCCAACATCATCTCTAACCATTATTGCAATGTCAGCACAATGGAAAAAGCAATGGGTTGACATTATTTTGAAAGTACTCTTGACCTCATGAACTACCACCCTGAAAGAAACAAGGACTACTTTGCGAGGGCAACTGGTCTACCTATCTAAAGCAGCTAGAATAGAGTGCTTGTAGTTTAAGAGTAACAAATAAGTTCAATGGTATTTATAGAGCATGTAACACACAACTGGCTACTAGACACTGAGCTAAGTAAAACTCAGTTCATTTAAAGCATGATCTATCTCATTTAAATTTCACATAGCATGAAAGTATTTTATTAGTGGTATCTCCCTTCTACTAAAGAAAAAATCGAGTCCTGTAATAGCCTGCCCATTGTCCCAAAGTTAGAAACTGGCAGAACCAATATTCACATCTAGGTTACCACCCATTTTAATTTCCTGCAGATCTAAATTACATGTGAACGTAACAAGCTGGATAAGCACAAAGGTGAACTTCCAAGCAGAGCTTCCTCCAGGCCATGGTGAATAACAATAACTACCCAAGATTCTTTTTCTTAGTGACCTGGCAAAAATCAAGATCCAGCAAATCCAAGGGTTGGGAAGGAGCTGGCAATTCTGTTACATTAAACCAATTTCCCAATCTCAAAGGCCAAGCAAATGGAGTTGCCGTTTCAATCAAACTGGTACATGGTGCCTGCCCTTGAGGAAATTGTACTCCTTTCTAGGAAAATCATATGTGTTCTTTAAACAGTGAACTATCATTATTTTGATTAGAAAAAAACAGAGAAGGTCTGGTTGTATTCAAGGTCCTGACATTACTTCAGTAAACTCAGCTCAGGGCAGGAGGGACCTGAAGAATTCAAATTTCCCAGCCCAAAGAAGATCCTTCCTATTAAACTCTGGTGTTTCTCAATATAAATAAAAACAAATAGGCATGAGGATCTTCCCCACCAAACTGACACTTGTTAAGTGAAGCAAAGTAACTTAAAAAGAGGAATCAAACCTGAACATTTCATCTCTTTTGTTATCTCAAGTTTTGTTTTATAATATCCAATGCATTTTTACTATAAATTATTACCTATGATGTCATTCCTAGGAATATCAGAATCAAAATCAAAACATATACCATAGTACAACTTTCCATAAATCCTCTTGCACTCTGCTTCTCATTAATCTCACTTCCCTTATCCTACTTTATTACTCAGGACTGGATGAGAACTCATGGGAAGCAAGGACTGCATTCATTTAATAGCTGCATTTCAGTTAGCCTAGCACTCACTGTGTGCCGGACAACAGACCAGCTCTGCGGCCATGTCCCTGAATCCCAATTTCTCTTTCAAAGAGTTTTTAGGACAAGCAGGTCAGATTAAGGCTTCTAAGAAACAGATGCACTTGAACAGTTAACAAGCTCTGACAGGCCCACTGAAGCAGGGCCCCCAAGGCTATTTGTGCCTAGGGGCACGACTGAGTTTGAGGGCCTACCCCAGTGCCTCAGCTATTCACTTTTGAGGACCAGTCCCACACGTGCAGCCTGTAGGCCAGGCCTGGTGGGTTCTGACAGTGGTGCAAGCCCCAGCTCCTACGGTTCTTGATTTTGGATGCTCAGACAAGTATCCCAGCACCTCCCAGTCTGGAGGGTTCAACAGGGGCAGTGGTGGTACTTGCGTCCTCCACCAAGTAGGAACAACTAAAGGGAGACCCAAGGCACTGCAGGACCCAACCCTGCAAGCCAGCCCCAAGGGCACCAACAGCAGTCCAGCAGATCCATGACACAGCAGCCCCCAATCCAGTCTGACAGGCTTCAACAGCAGCAGCGACCCCTGAGCCCCATACCTCCTGATTTAGGGTCACTGGGATAAGTGGTCTGCTGGAGCCAGTCACAGCAACCCAGAGCCCACCTTTGCCAGTCACAGCAACCCAGAGCCCACCTTTGACTAGAACACTCAACTTCGTCACAGGTCAAGTCTGGACTAATGAATACTGTGCCAGAATTGTAAAGGGAAAATCAGGTTTGAGCTCCCAATGAACCAATCAGGCTCGAGCTCTCAAAGGTACCATTCAAGGTTTTTGAGACTATTCAGGATTGTAACCAAACTGGAGCTGCACCAATCACACAGCTGGGATTGTACATAGACCAATCAGATTTGAAAGGCAGGGTCCCCTAGAGAGGATTGAAAAATACTTATCAGACAACTTCACATCAGATTTGTTGGGATTCCTGGAAAAACTTTTGAGAACAGATTCATCAGGACACAGACCTCCACAGACTTTGAGACCTCCAAAGACCTTTGCAACCTTCACAAGGCCTTTGTAGAAACCTTCTCTGAGACCTGACCACTGCACCTGCCTCTGATATCACCTGCAGAGCGCACCATCAACCTGTGCTTGGTGCCCCTAAAAGAGCTGTTTGCTGTTGGCATATGCCCAGCATCTCTAAGAGCTGTTTGCTACTGGCACAATGACATCTCTAAGAGCCATGGCATTGGTATCTATGGCACCATCACCTGATGACATGGGAAACAGCTGACCAGCACTGCTGACCTGTGTCCAGCGACCTCTGAGAACTGTCCACCATTTCTTATCCTTTGGCACTACCTCCAGTGCCGTTGCATCCAGCACTGTCTGATCCAGCATCCAGTGCTGTCTAGTCCAGTCTTTGGACTGCTGCTGATATAGTGTTATCTCAGTGGCCCCACCTGTGATCACCTCCAGCTACCACTCTGAGTTGGATCCTGGCCCACCACTCACTGCTGTGCCCCAGCTCTGTGCTCTCATCAAAGGGACAGTGCCACCTTACACAAAAGCCTTTGTTTTAGGCTACCGGACACTATGTAGGATAGGACAGACAGCCACTTGAAGCCTTAGAATCTCTTTCCTTTTCCCCAATCTCCCCTTTGTTGATGAAACCCATTACTGTTGCACCCTAAGCCTGAGTGGTATCTTGCAATTATGAGTACATGGGGGAGAAACCACAATAAGTAACCTTTCCCCCACCCTTGGCACTGTTTTACTCACAGGGTCAGGCAGTCTTGTATGTATCATGATTACTAAACTAACCCAATTAATGCTCCCAAGCAACTAAGATGCACACTTTCATTTAACTATGTATGAATATGTCCTTTTCAGTGAATGATAATGTTAGATGTTACCAGTTAATGTTTAATGATTTTAAATAGTGATATAAAATTATCATTAAATAAAGTACTTGGAAATGAATGATTTGATGTTTTAATCAACACTCAAATATAAAAAACCAAACATTAAACATTAATTCCAGAAGAAAAGATTTTATCAATTTTATTGCTTTCTAGGAATGAAACTCCCTTTATATCTATCATATTTATATCTATTTACAGCTTAACTCAGACTCTTCATGGGAAATTTATGAACAAAAGAAGTGACGTATCATATGTAATTTATTGTCAAAATGATTGATTCCAAGTGATCACAGTGAAATGAAATAATTCTTTACTAAGATAGAGTCACTTTAAATTGGCTACAAATTTTTAAAAGGAAATAAAAGATAAAACATATAACATATGATAAACTATAATTCAATTCTACCACCAAAATATTTCCATTCAGAAAAACATGACTGGCCAGGCTTACAACAGAGAAATGGAACATGTCATCAGAGTATCTTAAAATTCCTTCTCTGAAAAACAGCCACATAAAAAACTGACTACCTCCCTTAAAATGCCATGACGCAGAATTTCAAAAATTTCTTTATATTTTCCTAAAGTTCTCGTATAAATCAAGAAACCACCACCAGAACTAAAGGAAATTTAATTATTAAATTAGAAACTAAGACATTTTCCTCTCAGAGGCAAAATGCATAGGTTTATAGCTGAATGATTCTTAGTCTCATATCTCTGAATGTTTCTTTAGCTTCATTTTTCATTAAAACGTATCCATTATGAAGATAAATGCTGAGTAAAAAAGGGAAACCAAAAATCTAGAGCAATACCACCATTACCATCACTCATATCACAACTCAGAATAAATCCTATAAAAATTATGGTAAGTTTATTCCAGTGCATTTTTAAATAATCACAGTAATATATGGAATGTACAAAATTTTTATAACAGTTTTTGTTAACTACTTTGTTCATTTTAAAAGTATTATATCTTTGTTGCAAAATATTTAGAAAATACAGTGTGGGGGGAATCCAATTCCTCCACTGTAAACACATTCTGTAGAGCCTTCCACACTTTTTCTTTTAGTAATACAAAGCTGTGCTCGCTTGTGTTTATATGAAAAATTATTTTAAATAGTTAGCGCTGAAACATTCCTAGACACTAGTTGAAAATAATATAAAGAAGGACTTCCTACAGAAAATATATGGGTTTCTGTTTTTTTGGTTTTTTGTAATTGTGTTTTGCTGTGCAAATTCTAAAATATTTACTCAGGTCATATAAATTTAAAGATCATAACACAGTACTTAACTTTCTTATTAATGAAACCATAACTACACTGAATTTTACAAAGTATACCCTCTCCTTTGGTAGTCCCTCAGCACTTAGAATTATGCCTCAGAACCAGACCTCTCCTCTAGGCTCAAGATCAAGTGTCCAATTGTCCACTGCACAGATCCACCTGGATGCCTCAAAGGCAACTTGTACTCAAATATATCTCCCTGCCCTCCCAAAGTACCTCTCCTCCACTGTTCCCTGAAGTTCATGAATCCATCATGTGATCACACAAACCAGAACACAGTCCCCTTATCCAACGTATCCAACGTATATTCTGCCAGTGTTACCACTTAATCTCTCCCCCACACGACACTCCCCTTCATTTCCATCATCTTTCACCCACACAACTCACTTCTACATATCCAATCCAGATTGCTCTAAACTATTCTCCAGAGCTTCCAGCCACTAGAAGATAACTATCTCACAGATCTTTCTCTCCTCTACCTCCTTCCTTCCTTTCTCTCTTTCTTAAATCCCTCAAGAGCATCTCACTGCTCTTAGTATAAATACTAAAGCGTTAAGATGTCTACATGGCCTGCTTAATCTGGCCCCTGCCTATCTCTCAAGATTCACCCTACATCACTCTTTTTCTTGTCCCTTCTCCCTCCTTAGTTCCAGACTGGCTTCCTGATGGCAAAAATTCACACGCTTTTTCCTCTATTAAAAACACCCTACACCGAATGCAAGGTGGTTCAACCACTATGGAAAGCAGTATGGCGGTTCCTCAACCTACTAAGAATGGAACTTCCATATGATCCAGCAATCCCATGCCTATGAATATACCCAAAAGACACAAAAACATTGATTCAAAAGAATACCTGCACCCCTATGTTTATTACAGCACGATTTACAATAGGTAAGACCTGGAAATAACCTTAATGCCCAAAACAGATGATTGAATCAGGAAGCTGTGGTACATATACACGATGGAATACTATTCAGCAACCAAAAAAGATAAACTAGACTCATTCATAGGAACATGGATGGAGCTGGAAAGGATTATGCTCAGCGAAATAAGTCAGAAGGCAAAAGAAAAATACCAGATGGTTTCCCCCCTAAGAGGAATATAAGAGAACCAAATAAGGATCAAGGAAAAGAATAACAACAACAACAATAATAATAATAAAAACAAAAAGACAAATTGGGGACACTTGGTGGGGGGGAGGAGGAAGAGGGTTGCGGGCAGATAAGAGCACAAGGGACTGAGGTGATGGTGCACTGGTGATATGGTGATGGAGAATACATGGGGATTAAATTGATGTCAAATATATATAAAGAAAAAAGAAACAAACAAACACCCTACACCACCACTCCAACTCTAAATCATCCTCAGATCTCAGTTCAGTCATCATGTCATCAGTCAAATCTCCCTGAGCCCCAGGCCATGTCAGGTTCTCAGAACAGGCACCTAGTACTATCTGACTAATGTCCATCTCTCTTGCTTGACTATAAATTTAAGAACAATGACAGTTCTTAACTGGATCTTATTTTAACCAAAAGCTTGGCATGTAGTATAGGCATTTATCTATATAGGCTTATATAAAGCTTGGCATATAGCTATTAAATGACTGAAATAACACATAATCAGAGTACACTTATAACAATATGTATAGATAAAGAATGAGTCAAGAAAGATAGTCCAATTTATGCTGACACACTGTAAAATATTTAGCTGACTTTCATTACTTAGTATTTCTGGGCATTTTGCCAAAAGAAAAGGAAGTTTAGTGGTCTCGACTGACTGACTCCTGCCCAGGAGCTGCTGCCAGGTCCGAGATGGGGGTGTGGTTCAAGGCAAAGCTTGTGGTGCTAGGTTTCCTTCAACAAGCAGTAACTGCTAATACTTGGTTTGTTGCTTTTCCCTAAATCTCAATGAAGGATACAATTTTAAACTAGATTTTGGTCTATCTTGACAAGAACTCTGAGAGTCTCCTGATAACATTATACCTAAATCTTAGAAGCTTTTTATTTACATAATGATTATCTATTTATATACATGCTGTTTATTTACATGTATTTATTTATTTACCTATCTATAGCATGTGTGCCTGGTACCAATATTATTTTCCACATACACAAAGTTGTTAATACTTATGGAGCACTTATTATGTGCCACAAATCATACTATGGCTTTACATGCATTATTTGTTATAATGCCAGACTTTTAGGAAGATTTTATTAATATGTCCATTTTATAATGTGGAAAGTGAGGGATCCAAGAAATGTGTCATCTTGCCCAAGCATACAAGTGCTAAGTGGCAGAGACCCATCACCTCTTCTGAAAAATCCATTAGTTAACTTTACTATACTGCTGAAATAGAGCTAAGGAGTGCCCAAAGAGCTTGAAAATACAAATGCCATACCGACTCTATTTTTAAATAAGAGAAAAAAATACCATATTTAATTTAGTCTTTGCAAACCAAAGGCAAGCACTGGTCATACACAGAACCAGTGCAATGGGTTGCACTACGATCACCTTCACCAAAGAGTGAATCTGCAGGCCAGATGTGACTACATTCAATAATATGCATCAAATAAAAGGAGGAAAGCACAAGAGTAGTGAAGTTCATTTTTTAAGTTTATTGAAATTAGCCCTTTTGATTGTACCTTTGCTGGCCTAGTTGGAAAACTATCACACATACACACACAGCATGAAAACACCAAAGTCCCAGAGTAACACTCTACCCAGAACGTGTTATAGTCAACCCAGATGCCCCAGATGGACTGATCACAGTAAATATTAGTTTACTGTGAAATACAGGCCTCCCATTGACATTAGCTGCTGCAAAATTGAGAACCAAAGTCATGACAAGGTCTTAGGTCACGCTAGAATTATTGGTCATAATTATTGAATATTATTGAATGTAGTCACATCTGGCCTAGAATTATTGGTCATAATTATTGAATATTATTGAATGTAGTCACATCTGGCCTTCACTCTTTGGTGAAGATGATCTTACACAGAACCATTGCACTGGTTCTGTGTATGACCAGTTAAGTCTGTCTTATATTACGTTTTCAAACTTGGTTTTCCATTTTCTTTCCTTCTATTTTTAACTTATGACACCCTGTACACAGGTATCAAAAAAGAAGGTATGATCATTTCCTCAATGGTTATAAGGGCAGAAATGTGACCTAAACATTATTCATTCTTGCTCATTCATTAGAGGGTCCTATTCCACACAAGATAAAATATGGCCCCTGGGTGCAGCAATTCTCAATTCTCAACTTGACTCGTGTTGGAAGTTTTAGAAACACAGATGCCTGGGTCTACCCCCAAAAGTACCAGATTCAACTGGCCTGGGATGGGGTTCAGAAATCGGTAGATTGTCAAAGGCACTAGGGAGCCAGCAGACAGCTAGAATTAAGAAGTCCAGCCCTGGACTTACCCACTAAAGGATGCTAGAACAGCCACTTTCATAAAAGACCCAAAAGGGGTCAAAATTTCTGAAAAGTGCCACAATTCTTCATTCTAGTATTTTAGGCGTCAGCCCACCCAGATACCAACTTAGCGCTATGACAAAATTCATTCCTTGTAGCATCTGTGAGTGCTGCAGTATAAGCAGTGGATTTTTCAATAATGATTAATAAATTTGTCATAGGGCCTATTGCAATTAATTACTAACTTAAAGTCCCCAAATATTAAAAGGATCTTATTTCTGCTCCACATATGAGACAAAATACTTTAGAAGACTGCACCAGTGTATCTTAGAAATTGTTTCTATAACTGGTTCCACCTGTGTGGGTTGAGACAGGAAACACTGAGAGGCACAATGGCTTCTCTTCATTATAATTCAATCCAGTAATTATAATATACTGTGAAGACTATTGTAATACACAGGAGGGTGGAAATCTGACACCTTCAAAACAAAGTCGTTAAATATGTTCTGTCAGAATACTTGCCTATGCAGAAACTGTTAGCATATGACCAAGAGGTATCCCGGACTTCAAACTTAAGGGGTGCACACTGTAAAGCAGGGTCTTACCATTCACCATAGAAAGACAAAGAAGCAACTTTTACAGTGAAATATCTTTAATAGAATTAGTGTGCATAGAGAGGATATTCCTAACAACAATTTCCCAATAAAAGACCCAAAATTACCCATCCCCTCGTGGGCAAATGCCTAACAAAATAGAATGAGCCTGAAGTAGGGCTGCTAAGAACTGAAAGCCTGCCACCAGTCTAAGGTGCGTCTGACAGGGAACCACAGAAGGGTTTTAGGCAACTCTGGGACAAAAGGAGCCAAATGAAAATACAAGTCAAGATAACAGCTGTCACTTCTCTGCCAAGGACAGTCTTCCCACATCTCTCACCTCTGGGTCTCTCTTAAGTGCCTCTACTTGTCTTCTCCACCTGTCTCCTTCCATGTCTCCTTCCTAGTAGGACCAGTGTGAAAGTCAAAACCAGAGAAGAGCAAGCAAGTTAAACTAATGCAATTAAAAGAGACAGACAGATCGGATTCTCTCAAATGCTGAAGAGAAGCCACACCAGGAGAAGGCAAACAGCAGAGGATGAAAACAGCAAAACTAAAAGCTCTACAAAGGACCCAGTATTTATAAATGCATCCCGAGGAAGTGGTTTTCAACCTTTCTCCATATCGAGACAAGAAAAACATGCTCAAACATTTTAATTGAGACGTTGTTTAATTTGATAATTTCTCTTTTCTATTCCTAGCTCTATGCCTCATTTTCTGTCCACTCTGGTCCAGTCTCCATAGAGCAGGACACAAGTCCTTTTTCTGTTCACATTTGTTATTTCCCAGCTGTGTGTAGATACTGAACAGCAATTTAAACTTCTTGGAGTGTGTGGCCCTGAATGCAGCTGCCCTGCCACAGACACCCAGACAACAGCTGCAATGGCCACACACTGTCCCTCTAAGCCAGCACCCACACCTGTCTTGGGGGAATGTACGAGGCAGAGATTCTGGGGAAAAAGGCAGCAAAGGCATTGAAGCTGTCCATATTACGATCTGGGAACACCACAACAAGTTCACTAGTACTGAAGTGTACTCATAGTAGATGCCAGGAAAGGAGCTGGCAACAGAGCAACACTGCTTCAGGCTTGGATTTGGGTCAGAAGCATAATGCCTGGTTGAAGCACACAGCATAGAGGTCCTTAAAGGCAAATTAGGCTTCTCAATATAGTTTGCGTCTTTGCCTTATAATTAGCTATTGCATAGGAGATATTTTATTCCTGCTTTCATCTCTGAGCCTGGGTAAAGGCAAAAGACTGATTTTTTGTTTTTGCTTTCCTCTATAACTAGAAAACAAGAGTGAGCATTAAGCAGGATGGATTAAAACCACCTGACACCATCTCACATCCATGAGGATGGCAATATTAAAAGGATTCCAACAAGTGCTGAGGAGGATGCAAAGAAAGCGGAACCCTATTACATTGTTGGTGGGAAGCTATTAAGGAAAGCAATTTGGATTCATGTTAAAATACAAAAATGGGGGGGCCTCCCTGGTGGCGCAGTGGATTAAGCAACGCACTATGAAGCAAACCGCAGCCACTGCAGCATGAGTTCAATCCCTGCCTCTGGCCAGGGAGGGTACGTACCCACATGGCGCAGCAGGCCTTTCCTGCCTCGCCCGCTGCTGCCCTCAGCAGTGTGTTTCTGTCGGTCTTCCTGTTCTGTGCCCCACTCTGTCTCTGGTGAAACCTCTCACCTCCCTGGACTCTGGCCTGTATCCCAGCTCTTGTATGTATAAATAAATAAATCTTTTTAAAAAAAAATGGAAACCCCGTATGACCCAGCAATCCCACTCTTGGGCATTGAGCCAAAGAACATGGAACCATCAACACACAAAAAAAACTATATGCGCTACAGTGTTTACTGCAGCACTATTCAAAATAGTTAGGCCATAGGAGTAGCCTAAGTGTCCAAGAGGACAGGTCAACAGACAACTGGATCAAGAAGATGTGGTATATCCACACCACGGAACACTATCGAGCCATCTGGAAAGATGAAATGCAGTCACAGCAAAATGGAAGGAATCACGTGTAGTAAAACAAGTCAGAATGGCAAAAACAAATACTGGACAATTTTAGTAAAATACTTGTAATACTAGTAGATGTTAAAGATACTAGTAGACGATGAGGGCTCCTAAATTAAGAGGGAGACCGAGGGATTTAGGAAATGGTAGTATGAAAAACATAAAATGGTATCTAGCAAGTACTGAAAAAGAAACAGAATAAAACATATTTAATGATGTAGTTACACAGCAAATGTACATAATTCCTTCATGTAGCTCTATGTTGCTATGCTGAATCACTTTCTATACCTCAAGAACTACTTTTAATATTTTCTGTAATACCACAAATTAACCATAAAAAAATCAATCTCAGACAATATCCTCAAATAAGCTGTATACAAACCTCACAAAAGAAAGTGAGAAAGTTAACCCCAGGAAATAACTATTTCTCCCTGCCCCACCCCATCAAATACTTTGATTGACTCTGCTTCTGGCAAAAAAAAAAAAAAAAAATTTTGTGATAACTGCTCAAGAAGGACTCTGTCAGATAATATTTAATTTAAAAATAAAAGAGCTAGAAGATGAAAGTGTTCTGGGGTCTTTCCAGAACTAAAACATACCAGTGCCAAACAGTAAGAATTTAACTAGTCAGATAGTCACTGTGAGCACAAAAGAACACATAGCAGCTTCCACTTCTCTATGCAGCGAATGCTCTTTCACTAGACCTTTGCACGCATCTGTCCTCTGCTCCCTGTTCTACTTACACTAAACCTGAGAGGAATAGTTCAAGTCCAAGGATTCCAAGCATATGGCACTCAGTGTGAAAGCAGAAAACAGAGCTGATGATGCTGGATGCAGCTAAAGCACAACTGCCGCTGTGGTCTGCAGGCCCGGGCACTTCAGCTGTGGGGGATCCTACAAGTCCTTCAGACCATGGTTTGTTACTTTAGTCAGTGTTCCATAAAGCACACATTCACAAGTCTCTTTTCTTATCTGCCTGATTCTCTTTCTCTTCAATAATGAAAGTGCACATTAAAATAATAGGTCAATGCCACAGTATGCCTACTGAAACAGAAAACACCACAGTCAGGAAATTCATGCTAAGGTTTCCACAGCAACTGCGCCACAGCCCAACTTGTTAAAATAACCATTCCTTTCCAGTATGTTTTAAAAGATTTCAGGAAAGAAGGAGGAGGGAGAAGGAAAATCAAGTCACAGTCCTGGAGGAGGAATAGGACATGCCCTCACTTTTTATCTACTTGAATTCTCCCCATAGAAAATACTGCTGAAGTACATATTGCACCATTAATATTCTTACAACTAAGTATCTAACAAATAGTGAATAAATGGAAATATCTGATAATTCTCTTGAATGAGAGCAGAAGACATGTTGGCCAGGTAAAAATAATTTTTTAGAACATAAAAGTGCTTTCTTAACAAAGCATATTCTTAACAAAAGATAAAAAGGTCATTTGAGTAATCCATTCAGATCAGCAATTACAAGCAATGAAATAGAAGTATAGCGCTTTCTGTGAACTGGCTATTTCAAAGAAACAAACCTATTCTGAATTCTTCATTCCCAAAATGGGGGGAAGAGGATGACAAAAAGGTAACTGTGCAGCATTCCCCCCCAGAAGGGGACCAAAACCCACAACACAGTCCAAGGGATGTTACGAATAAAACGCCTATTCATCAAACTACAAGAATGAGTTTTTAGGATTTCACAGTGAACCAGGATTCCGCTGTAAAGTTGCCCATGTCAAATGTATTATATTGCTTAATGAAGCCTTTTGGGTTTCTCCCCAGTCTGTTGCCTGGTTTAACACACGTGGATACTGTTGCTTCCCATCTGGATTCCACTCCAGCAATATAATATATACCCACATGTTCCTGGGAACAGATTACACATAGGTAAGAGCCAGAGTAGGTATCTAGCCTCCAAAATTCAAGAATCTGTGATCTGCCTGCAGATTGCTGCGGAGTCGTTGTTGCACTTAACTCCATTCTTTGGAAATAAACCTTTCCCTCTCTGGCTAACAGGGGGCTTAAAGGACCAATAGTCTTTCCCCTTTTCCCTGCTCCCCCTCCACTTCATTTTTCACTTTTCTCCTTATAGATTCAGGCATTAAAAATAAGAATTGCTTTAACTGCATATATAGGAAAAATTAGAAAGTAAAATACTGGTAAAGCACATGCCAAGGGAAAGGCTCTAAACTTTTAAGCTAATCCTTGGCACAGAGACAACTTATACAAATAAAAATTAATAATAAAGAAAAAATAGCCAAAGTAGGAAAACTTGGGAAAGGCAAAAAATACCATATCATTAGATTCAAATGTCCAGTGTTAAAAAAAAAAATCACACGGCATACATAGAAATAGAAAAAAGTATGGTCCATTCAGAGGAGCAAAAATCCACATAAACCTTTCTGGAAAAAGACTTAATGACAGATATACTAGACAAAGACTTTAAATCAACTATTTTAAAGTGTTCAAAAATTGTAAGGGAGACATGGAAAAAGCGAAGAAAACTATATTTGCAAATGGAAATACCACTGAAGAGACAAAACCTAAAAAAAAAATCTGGAACTGAAATACACAATACCTGAAATGAAAAATTCATTATAAATATTCAAAGAAAGATTACATCAAGGAGAAGAATAAATGAACTAGAAGATAGAACAATACAAACTATCAAGAGTGAAAAAAAAAGACTTACTAGAATAGCAAACATATCTTAAGGAACCTCTGGGACACCATTCAACAGGCCAACATATGTATCATGATAGTTCCAGAAGAAAAAGAGGCAACAAGAATATTTGAAGAAATAATGTTTGAAAACTTCTCAACTTTTGGGTGATGGTGCACTGGTGAGATGGTGATGGGGAATACATGGGGATTACAATTAATGGCAAGTATATGTAAATTTTAAAATATTTTAATAAAAAAAATTTAAAAAAAAAAACTTCTCAACTTTTGAATTGATTCTTGTGTGTAGTATGAGACAGTGATATAGTTTCATTCTTTTGCATGTGACTGTCCAGTTTTCCCAGCATCACTTATTGCAAAGGCATTCCTTGCTCCAGTTTTGTGAAGAAAGTGGAAAGAAGGTAACCTTTATTACAGTACTGGCATCAATACAGAGCATTTGGAAACCTACTGATAGAAATATAAAATGATACAAGCACTGTATGGCAGGCACTTCCTCAAAAAATTAAAATAGAATTACCATATGATCCTGCAATTCTACTCCTAGGTACCTCCCCCAACCCCCAAAAAATAAAACCTAAATATAGGGCTTCAAAAAGATATTTATTTACCATGTTCATAGCTCAATTATTCACAATAGCTAAAACCTGGAAACGACTCAAGTGCCTGTCAACAGATGAAAGGATAAGCAAAATGTGGTATGTACCTGTAATAGAATATTACTCAGTATAAAAAGGGAAGAAAATTCTGTAATATGCTACAAAATATAGATGAACCCTGAACACATTATGTCAAGTGAAATAAAACAACTACAAAAACACAACTGTATGATTCCAATTATATGAGGTACTTAATCAAATCAAAGGCAGAAAGCATAATGGTAGCTGCCAGAGGCTGGAATGAGGAAGAATGGGGCTTACCATTTAGTATATATAGAACTGCAGCTTTACAAGATGAAGAGTTATGACAATGGATGGTGGTGACGGCTACATAACAACAGGAATGTATTTAATACCATTGAACTCTGCACGTTAAAAATGGGTTTGATGGTCAACTATGTTATATCTATTTCACCACTATAAAAGCAACTTCTTAAAGTTCTCATAGTTTACAGGAGTATATTTAATTTTCCTAAGATGGAAAGTCCTATTCTGGTTCTGTCATTTTACAGAAAGCACTGTGGTCAGGAAGGTCTTTCAAAATTGAGGATACATTAGAAATGAGACTTATCCTAAAAACAACACAAACAAAAATTCTCCACTAAAATTTATAAAAAGTCATGGATACTTCACATATTAACTAAGATCTATATAAGACTAGACCAAAAAGAGACATTCCACGCCTTAGAACCAAGTGTAGTGACAGCAGCATGTGGTAAAGTGATCTATATATTTTAAGACTTGATTCTTGAACCAGTCAACCTTAGAGGACCTCTCTCCCAAAAGATTTTCTTCTTAAACAAATGTGAGCTCCTCAACTCTTCCATCAAATGAATGCTTGTATCAAACTACTTACATCACAGGCTCCGGGGATCAATCTGGGATTCCAGGTCTTCCTCACCTTCTTTGTTTCACGAAGACATTCCTTTTCAGTCAAAGGACACCTGGTCCTTTCCTGCCCCTTTCCTTTCCTCTACCCATTTCCCCACCACCAGAATATGCCCTTTGTGACATCTCTTTAAATCCTGACTCATAATCCTAACTCACTTCAAAATCTAGCCCTAATCCCAATGACTTTAAAAGCCTTCTCAGGAACATCTCCCAAAGTGAGACACGGCCTCCTCGTCCTTGTGAGTCTAGGGGACTTTTCAACTATAACAGTTCCTAGATTCACTTTTTTAAAGCATACAGCACCATCTGAATTTTAGTTTTGTTGAGGACAGGGATCCTTGTCTTGGGCCACTATCCTTCACAACACCTACAACGCCATCCCCTGATCATTATAGTCATAATTTCAAGGGAAATACCTTTCCTTCCATTATCAAAAAAGTCAAAATTTATTTCAAAATAGTTACTAAAACACCACTGACTTAAAAAGAGATTTTGTATATCAAAAACTACAATTAAGTATGAAATGGGTATCTCCCACTATATTTACAGAAAGAGTTCTTATCTTGAAAGTTCTTATAGTTTCTTCTAGACTTATTTTCTAAATTTCCTGCAATAAAGAGTCACTCTGAAAACTTTAAAGGAACTTATAATAAATGCATAGGAATGTATAGAAGGCTGAGATTCATGTGACCAGGAACAATAAGGTAGTATGCTGGGGAAAAGTGTAGTAGCGTCATGTAGAACTGGTAGATAAAAAGTGTAGCTAGGCCATGAAGAACTGGTAGATAAAAAAAGAAGCAGGTGGTGGTAAGAAGGGGAGAAAGAAGACAGGAGAAAGAGGAAGTGTGGAAGAGGAAGGGTACAACAGGAAGGAGGAAGAAGAGGGGGACAACCACCCAGTGACATATATTATTCTCATTATAAGAAAGAGAAAACTGAAAGCCAGGGACTTCAGTTCTAAGCTTCTTGTTACAGTAGTACATCTAGTAAGTGATAGAATCTGTACACTTTCCACTCTCCTGGTAATTTTTCAGCTGAATACTTTGTTACCAAAGGTATCTAAGGACACGTGGGTGTCAGGCCCCAGTCCTGAGCAGAAGTCTCTGGGTTCCCATTTATCATCAATCAACCTGAGTTGCTTCACTTCAATTCATTTCATGTATCTTGATCATCTGTACAAGAAGTTATTTAAAAATAATAATAATAATAAAACACAGGCTTTCCAATACTTAAAAAACAAACAATGGTTTGAAAAGAATTGCCTTTGCCATACAGTCAACTACAAAGGCCCTCAGGGAGCAGAAATATATTTGGTAGGTATGATGACTGCAGAACATAAGGAAGAGATCAGCCCTGGCCATGTGCTGAGATGCAGAGAAAAATGAGAGGGGCCCAGAAAGTTCCAAAGGTTCTGAATAAGGCAAAAATAAGGAGCCCCGGAGCCTGCCTGGTGCCTAGGGTTTAAGTCTCAGCGCAATCACCACTGCGGCTGAGTTTGACACCCGGCCAGGGAGCGGACCCACACGGCGCAGCAGACCTCCTGCCTCGCCCGCTGCTCCCCTCAGCATTGTACTTCAGTAAATCCGCCTGTTCCATTCCCCACTCTGTCTCCGATGGATCCTCTCATCACCCACACCTCTGGCCTATGCCCCAGTTCTTCTACACAAAAATAAATTTTAAGAAATAAATTAAAACTCCTTTTATTTATCAATCACTGCCAGCCTTGCTGCACAACAAAACCAAACATGCAGTCATCCTCAAGACAACCAGCATTTAAATAAAAACTTTAGAAAATATGTTCTTTTCATTAGGGCTAGCTTGATATAAAAAATGTTAAGTACCGAAACAAACCCAACAGATGTGGAACTCTATTTTAAACTGCTTGGCTATGTGCCAATCTTGTAGAAGAACATAGGTTTTCTTAGTATTCCTGCCCCTGGGATGCAGATGCTGTCTGCTGGCTCTCTCTGCAAGATTTTTGGGGTGCTTTTCCATCCTAGGTTTGTTTGCCTTTTACTAATAAAGCATTGAAAGGCAGTAAAAAGGGAATTTAGACAAAAGCAAAATTAACTGACAAGAATTTATTTATAGGGGGCCTCCCTGGTAGCACAGGGGTTAAAGACACAGCACTATCAAGCTACCACCAGGGAGCCAACCCACATGGCACAGCAGACCTCTACTGTCTCACCCGCTGCTTCAGTGTGTTTCAGCAGATCTGTCTGTTCTGTTCTGCTCCCCACTCTGTATCTGGTGAGTTCTCTCACCCCATCTAACTCTGGCCTGTACCCCAGCTGTTATATGCATAAATAAATCTTTTTTAAAATGGAATTTATTTATATTCAGCTATAAGATAAAGCAAGACCAAATTATGTTATCATATTGATTTAATGTTATCTTATACACAAACATAATTTGAAAGTACACACAGTTGGAGGCATAACTTTTTTTTAAAGATTTACTTATTTATGCATATAAGAACTGGGGTACAGGCCAGAGGTGCCGCAGGGTTATAGGATTCACCAGAGACAGAGTGGAGAACAGAACTGGCAGACTGACTGAAATACACTGCTGAAGGGAGCAGCAGACATGGCAGGAGAGGTCTGCTACACCATGTGAGTCCCCTCCCTGGCCGGCGGCAGGGATCGAACTCGTGATGCAGTGGCTGTGGTTTGCTTCATAGTGCGTTGTTTAACCCACTGTGCCACCAGGGAGGCCCAGCATAATTTTTAAAAGCAAACTAGTTTTAGGTATGAGATTATCCTTTTCTAAACGTTGAGATGATTTATTACTAAAGTCTGTTTAGGGGAGAACAGTCTTCAGACAAACAAGAAGTAATTCATTTTGTGAAGTTTTTTGGGGCACGTTACTGGTATCAGATGATTCCTTTAGAGAAGGCAAAAATTACACATTTTTACCATACACACAGGTTTTCTGAAACTTGCTTTTATGGAAATCAGATATAAAATTGTTTTTGAGTTTGTACTGCTTTGCTGTTAAAAGTCACAATTATCTAGCTCTTAATTTGTTCATAAATAAAATCTGGAGGTTGAAATTGTTCTATTTAGTTTGGCAAACACTGATGAGCACCTGCCTGTGTGCCAGGTGCTATGGTAATGCTGGGAATTCAAAGATGAAACAGACACAGTGGCTGCCCTTCAAGAGTCTGTTAAATTTAGTAGGAACGAAATATAGGTAAACATATCACTTCCACATAACTTGATATAGATCAGGGTACTATAGAAACAGAAAATAGCCCAAGGTAAGCAAAATAAAGCCCTATCCTACTCCCTGTGAATATGGTCCCTTACCTGGTAATGGGGAATTAAAGTTGTACACATAATTAAAATTGCTAAATTCACTGATTTAAAATAGAGAAATCATCCTGGATTTTCTGGATAGGCCACTGTAATCCATCTAGAAATAGAAAAAGGAGTTAGAGAAAGAGAAAGATGTTATTCAGCCATAAGGAAAGAGGTAATGATGTCAATTACAGCACAGTGGAATGAGTTGAGGTAATTAAGTAGTTAAGCAAGTTAGAATAGCAAAGACAAATACCAGAGGTTTATATGACAGATAATTGGATAAAGCAAAACACTTAACCGGTGGACACTAACAAATGAAGTGAGATTTCTAAGGTTAATTAGGGGACAGGTGGAAGAGAAAAAGGTCAAAGGGGCATAAGTGATGGTGATGGGAGAAAAACACTATTCAGAAAAACATGAAAGGAATTTAGAACTATAAAAAATCAAAATATTACTAAATAGATGCATACATTATTTACAATATATTTTCAGCATTAAGGTACAATGTATCTGCTGATTAGACTTGCAACATGGGCCAGGATATTCTAAATTAAAGACACTCTCCAGGAAGCATATCACTTGTTGCTCTTGTAACCAGGCTCTTGTTATCACATATTAGAAGAGAGATTTTCCAAATGTTGACTATTTTCAATCTACAAAAATAATTTGAGTAGCTGAGGACATTATGTCATGTGAAATAAGCCAACTACAATAAAAAAAAATGTCTGAATTTGGATCATGGTTGATGTATCTGCCTCTGAAAAAAAGAAAGGGGACATACACAGACATGTCTCTTGCTTAGTTCCTGGCCAAGCAGAACTTTAGTTCCTGGCCAAGTAGAACTTCTGAATTGCAGATGGACATGTCTGGAGCCTGGTGAAAAGGACCACTTCATATCTGCAGACCAAGGTTGGCCGGCCCGCCTCTGGGAGCAATAATAGCCATGTCTCCCATAAGGTTTATCAATGGGCAGGACTGGGGCTGAGAGAGCAGAAGTTGGGTTATAGGGCCACTTCAAAACCAGCACCTGGACCAAGGGTGGCAGGTCTGCCCCGGGATATGTGCACCTCCTGGCAGGTTCTTAGGCAGGCAGGACTGCTCCAGGACCATAATGGAAAGGAATGGAACTACACTGTGGGTTACAGGGAGACACAACTAGGGCCAACATCAACAGGGCTGCTACCTGAAACCCAGATGGAAGTGAATCCTCCTGAGAGCACCTCAGGCAAAAAAGTAGTAATTACAAAGAGTTCAAAATGTCACTCATGAGTTTAACAAATACCCTCAATAGGTACACACAATCAATATCTAGAAATGTATACAGACATTAAATCAGCTAACAAAATAAGTAACTATATAAACTATAAATCTCAGGAATGGAGAACATACATGATCAGTTAAGTGATTTTTGTCACCATAATTGGTTTATCAAAAACATGATCTACATACATTAGTTCAGGCATACACAGACAACCCAGAAAACCCAATGCCCCAAGTCAAGAGCAGAGGCCTGGGGCAATGGTAGGTCATAGTTGGTTCCATATGGGCGTTCATAATATCCATCAAGTTCCACCCAAGGTACTAGAACTCTGAAAATAAAAAATAAGAAGGAAAATGCAACAAACAACAAACAGAAAATGAGACCTCAGGGGAATGACATACCACAAGAGGAAAAAAAATATGCAGAAGTCAATCACAAAGACATGGAAGATCTTTCCTTCCTATCAAATACAGAGTTCAAAGTGACCATGATAAAGAAATTCAAAGATTTTTGATCAACACAGAAAAGTTGATCAAAGATCTGTAAGAAAAATCATAAAACAAATGAGTGCCCTAAGAAACAAAATTAAGGAAGAGTTCAAAACTGAGGTACTAAATAATAAAATAATAGAGATGTAAAAAGAACAAGAGAGGAGATTAAAAAAAATTCTGGAGGAAGCTATGTAAACAGATCAAATGGAAGATTTAATCAATGACCTTGTAGATGTGAATGCATAAATAAAATTGGTGGAAAAAGAGAGACATGAAGAAACACTCCAAAAGAAAAGGCAATATAAGAATAATGGGTATGCCAGAGGGAGCAGAGAGACGGTGACAGAGAACTTTTGCAAAAATAATAGCAGAAAACATCCCAAGACTAGAGAAGGAAATAAACATACAAGTTCAGGTTACCTCAAAATGAGACATACACCAACACACACAGTAGTAAAATTTCCAAGAGTTCAAGAAAATGAAAAGTTACTGAAGCTGGATAGGAGGAAGAAGTATAGAACCTATAAAGGAGCCAAGTATCCAGAAAACAAAAGCCAGAGTAACCTTCCCTCTACAGCAGCCATCTTCTTCAGTGTGTAGACTCCTGATTTCAATCCAAGTCTGACCTACGGTAACCACTTAGCACACCAGCTTCTCAAATGTGTCCCCTAACTCTAGGCAGGAGGAACTTCTCTCATTAAGAAAGCATGCCTACTGTGGTTACCAACAACCATCCATTAGAAAGCAGGAGGCCTTTGGACTAGTGCCCACATGTTTAAGACTGACGTTTATGAGTCTCAATTTTTATACTTACAAAAGAAGTATAAAAATGTAATTAATTCATGGTGAGGATCAAAGGGGCAGGATATGGGAAAGCAGCCCAAAAACATACTATAATTCTCTGAAATAGGAGTCAGTTTCCCTCACCACATTCTAGGTTCCATCTCTTCCAACACTTGGCTCTGCTCTGCCAGTCTCATCTTGTCAATGATCTAAAGACTTTTTTAGGGAGCTACTAGGTTACTAAAACAAAATAGAAGAACCAAAAAATCCTCTTTTCTCAATACACATACAGCCAACTCTAGAATAAGAAGTAAAAAGAAATGACTCAGGTAATCTCTTATAAGGAGTTACCCATGAAAAATACATAAATGCCCATAAGCCAACATCTGGGGTCGCCTTTCAACCTCTGAATTCTTTGGAAGAGTATTTATTTTGATCAAACCACAGAGAATCCATTTACCAAAAAAAAAAGGAGAAAAGGAAAGCAACTTCTCCCACCTAAATTAACACAATAAGGAAAAGTTCAGAAGCCAAGCAGATGACCATTATGAAAATCTAAACATGACAACAGTCACCTCCAGGTTAGCTATCTAAATATCAAGGCTGGGATAGTATACAAAAAAAAAAAATCTTCCAAACCTTTAATGTAATAGCTCTACTATCAAGAACTTTTGGTCATCAATTTTTTAAACAAACAAAAAAGAAAGCATTAAAGTACAGAAGCCAGGTCTTAATGTAGACATGGATCCAACTGGAACTCAGGTAACCTGGTCATGACTGTGGTTTTGGTTTTGGCACTGACTGATGTGGGACAAGGAGTTACTCAGACTCACCATCTCAGCTGCCTCCACTGATACTCAGTGTCTATTACATTCAGCAGGGGTCAACCAGTGCCTCCACTGCATGAGCATATGCATCCCATGTGCATGCCATTAGACTCTTTCTATTTCACAGAAATAGAAAAACAATCCTAAAATATGTATGGAAACACAAAAGACCCAAGCAAATCTGGGAAAGAACAACAAAGCAAGAGGTATCACACTTTCTGATTTCAAGTTATATTATAAAGCTATAGTAACCAAAATACTCTAATACTGGGATAAAAATGACATATAAACCAATGGGACAGAAACAAGAGCTAAAAATAATTCCAGGCTGTAGTGGCCAGGAAGGGCAACACAGGAGCAAGGTTCGGGATGGTTCTGGGCAGACTGGTCAAGGAAAGGGAGGAGTCTTGGAGCCCTCGGTGGCTTTTCATGCTTTTATTTAGTAGAGGTGGCCAGGTACATGGCAGGCATGGGTGCCAGGGGGCTGGGAGGCTGTCAGGCATATCTCACCCTCTTGGCTGCTTCTTCTCTCTCTCTCTCTTTGCTCTCTCTCTGCTGCTGCTCGTTGGTCTGTACTGTCGGTCGGTCCTGTGGGTTCTGTTGGTTCTGGCATCCTCATGACGCCGCCCATTCATGCCCGTGTCCAACTCAGGTGCACTCACTTGAGCATGCCCACCTTGGAATGCTCACAGCACCGCAGGTGTCCATCATCACAGTGGTGGGAGGGTGGAAAGACCTGATTTCTCTAACCCTACACAGGCATATATGACAAGGGAACCAAGAATACACAATGGAGGAAAGACTGTCTCTTCAATAAATGGTGCTAGGAAAACTGAGTATTCTCATGTAAAAGAATGAAACTAATGCCTATTTTATGCCTCTGACAAAAATCAACTCAAAATGGATTAAAGACTTAGTTGTAAGACTTAAAACTAAAAATTCCTGTAAGAAAACACAAGGGTTTGAAAAGATCTTTGGCATTACCTTGACAATGACTTCGACACCTAAAGGACAAGCAGCAAAATCAAAAATTAACATGGGACTACATCAAACTAGAAGCTTTTGTTTCTAGTCAGAGAACTTGTTTCTTCATCTACAGATACACTGTCTCTCAATATATCATACGCTTCAGTAATTGAGGTTTCTGTAATTGAGGTTTACAATATTTATTATATTTGGGAAACCGCAAAAACCAAGGCCTAGCTATACTGAAACCAAATCTCAGGTGAGTTTTGGAGAGAACTTCCCCAGAATTTCAGTTCCCTAACAAAATTCATGTAAGATTACTCAATACTTAGAACATGAAACAACAGTGACTCCTTAGGAGTATGACGACAGGATTAAGAATGTGATTCACAGTAACATAACCCAAAAGTAAATTTCACTTATATAAATTTTAACTAAATAAACAGGTAAAGAAATGGCATGGTTTTTATGTGACAGACAAATAATGACTGTCAAAGAAGTTCGTGTCCTACTCTCTAGATGCTCAGATTACCTTTCACAGTAATGGGGAATTGAGGTTGCATATAAAATCGAAGTTACTAATCAGCAGACTTTAAAATAGGAAGATTAACCTAGATTTCTTCAGGTGGGCCCAGTAAAATCACAAGGATTCTTAAAAGTGAAGGGGGAGGCAGAAGAATGAGAATGGTAAGATGCGAAAAGAACTCAACCCACTGTGACTGATTTAAAAACTTCCAGAAGCAGGAAAAAGAAAGGAATATCGTCCTACTGACAGCTTGACTTTTACACACTGAGACCCATGGCGGACTTCTGCCTGTGGCACTGTAAAATAATCTATTTATGCTGTTGCAAGTCACTAAATCTGTGGTAATTTGTCACAGTAGAGAACTAATGCAATTTAATTTTTTTCTTTTTTTAGAAATTATACTTTTAAGATTCCTGCCCTCTCCCTTACTCCAACCCCATCCTACACTCTAGTCCGTAAGTGAAAGAGGCACAATTTCAGCCGCTGACATTCCCCTCTCCCCCAACTCCTGAGTTTGCCATCATCCTCTCTTAATAGTTTGAAACCTTATCTTGGACCCTTTGTTCTGTCAAATGACAAGCATCAGAGCACCTGCTCACTACCCCTTCATACAAGTCCTGACGATTCCCTTTGTCTCCTTTGCATCTGGTTTTAACAATCCAAATCTCTTCAATGTGCAATAACTTCACTTCTCCACCACCCTTTTTGTCAGCATTATATTTAACACATTTCTATTTTTCAGAGACCCAGATACTGGGGTCTCTAGTATGCTACTGATATAAACTGTTTCAGAATGCGTGTCTTACAAGGCAAGAAACAGTTGACAAAGAGTAATGTTCATAGTTGGCTTACAATTCAGTGGGATACTTTCAACTGGCTGTTACGAAATAGCACCCCCTGCAACTGCAAAAATCTCAACAGTCTCTTGATTGAAAGTGTCACTTGTCACTAGTCTCCAAGTCATACGACATACTTTACAGCACTAAAAACCAATGTGCACTCAAATACACCACAAAGATGAATAAGAGATAAAACCCCATGTGACTGACTATGGAGATCAACAGATTACTCTGTTAAAACATTATACTGGTGTGCTGTGTTTGCGTAAGCAAGTTTCTTTTTCTGTTTCTCTACAGGAAACATTTGTATTCCTACTGAGAAACTGGAAGGATTGCCTACCCCGGAACAACGTTAAATGCATTAAAATTTAATAAGAAAAAAAAATAACCCTGTGTTAATATTCCATCTCTGGCTTCACAAACTACATGACATGTACACTTCACACAGCCGCCTTACTACAATTTCTAAGTCTCATCATTTGTTCTGAAAAGGAAAGGAACGAAAAGTAAGTCATTCAATCAATATGTGCAGTGGCCTATGGGCAAAAGCAAATCTCAGGAACTTTAACTGGGGAAATGTTAATTTTATAAACTGTGCCTCTTGCTATGTTATACACATCTAATTATGTACCCTTTCCAACCAGTTGCAAACTAAAAAAAAAAAAAAAAATCTGCACAAAATGACACTATTAGTCATGTATATGCAACTTTCCTAGAATAAATACTTCTGTGCAATCACCATGCAAAAGTAAAACTCTTATTTGTACAGGCTTAGGCCCCACAATCCTAAACACAGGTTTCATTATTCCCACTTTATAAATTAATAAAAGTGACAATATGCAACCACCCAAATCTCACCCAGTGAGACACACAGCCAAGATTTAATTTCAAATTGGTCCAATACTAGGCTTATCCTCTGATACTTATAATGTTTTCTCATTACGTTTTATTATATTTAAAATAACTCCCGGATTTAAAAATCCTTTCTGTTTAAAACCTAGCAAAGAAAATAAAAGCGTGAATAAAAATAATCAATTTTTAGCAGTGAGTTTCAATCCTCTAAGAGATGAGATACACGATTAACACATAATGAAAAATAAAGGAAAAAGGCAAAACAGGAAGGGCTAAGTCTTGGCAAAGGCAGGAGCCAGCATGAGCAGAGGCCCGTTGGCAAACAAGCCAGGGAATGTTTAGAGAATGACAAGGGGAGCAGAGAGTCTGCAAAGGCAGAGTGAAGGAACCTGCCTACAAGATGGACTTGAGCCATACTTCAAGCTATCAAAGTCCCTGGGGCTTACCAGAGGCTCACAGTGAGTCATCTAGAGAGACACAAGACAGACTCTTATAGATTCCATTCAAACTGCCCCATGCTCATTGCTAACGAGTAAAACTCCTCTCCCATCTGACAGAGAAAAAAAATGAACTCAGTGTAGTGGTTCCCTCCTACCTTCCATCTTCATCTTTCTCACTATCAGGATTAGCGAAATCCTGAGAGGGACCCATCATTCCCCTCCTCCTGCAGGCTGCTCTTTAAAATTATTTTGATATTTCCCTCTAATTTGGCTCCATCCTCTGAATGTTCAAAACACATAAGCATCTGTCATTTTAGAAAAAAACAAAACAGGCCTTTTCACATTCAAATCTCACCAAATGAGTTATCTGCCCTTGTTGCTGCATCGTCATTTTGAATGTGGCACTTTAGTACCTGTTTCTATTGAAATCTTTAAAGAAAACACCAAAATGCAATCAACAACTCATCAAATGGAAGAAAATTTACTCAGCCTTCCTAACTTGACAAAATACTGAATATTATCAATCATACTCTTTACCTTGAAGTTCTTCTGACTTCTGTAAGGCTGCCTCTCCCTTTTCCTGACTGTTCTGTGATCATCCTGTTTTTCACTCCTCCACTTGACTCCCAAACACAGGTACTGCATGTCAAACTCCTGTCTCAGGCACTCCATCCTCTACTCCAAACGGCAGTGCCATGGGAATAACTGCAACATCGCTGTCCAGTCCCAATCCTCCTCCTATGCTTGAGCCCCACATTTAAATCTATGGGAACAATGAAAATACATGTCACCCACTGGCACAAACTTAAGTTTGAAAAGGGCAAGATAAGACATTTAGAAAGGTAGGTAGAAGAGACACTGAGGAGGACCTCACATGCCAGGGAGGGTCAGTGAAGGTCACCAAGGAAAGAGGTAGCTTGACCAAAGTAGCGTCTGCAAATTAGCCTGGCAGATTTGTGAAGGACGGGTCCAAAAACAGAAGTGGAGGCAAAGAAGATAACTTTGTTCAGTTTGGGGAAATAAAGATAGGCACTAGTGTGGCAATCGTGGGAATAAAAAGGATAAAGATTTCTGAGAGTTTTGGAGATAAATGAACAAAGAAGAATTAGCTGTTCAGATACCCTCTCATCAATTAGTGCCAAAGAGGCATCTCATTCTTCTTCTGTCCCTGCATGAGGCCAGAAAGTGGTATTAGAAACATGATCCATATTGTTCCTGCTGTGAGGGAACACACAGGCTAAGTGGAGAAGACTGGAAAACAAAGGCAGCCTTTTTTAAAAACCTCACAGAGCAGTAAGTAAAATAACGTCTAACACCCGTAGTACGGTATATAACAGGCCCTATCCAAAATCAGTTGACCAAAAGAGAAAAGTAATGCTGGGGAAAGTATGAGGTACTTCACATAAACTCTGGAATAACTACACAGCAAAAAAAGATTCCAAATAGTCATTATCCAAGATTATCAGGGTTACATACACAATATTCAATTTAGGCATCAAATCTAGTTTGACTTCATGCACAAAGCAAGTACACATAAATGTCTAAAGAATATGGGTGGAGTAACAGACAGAATCCACTTTTCCTCTTTGCATATACAGCCTCACTACTGAAATCCTGATGCTTTTATGAGCTAGTACGACTTTTGGGCAAGTCAACTGAGCAATTTACTAAAAATGCATGGTCCCTAGTTTCATCTCTGCAAATTCTGATTTAGAAATCTGTATTTTCAAGCAACTATTCAGATAATTCTGATGCAGGTAAGTATATATACAGGCATAATTTTAAATGCTCTTAAAAGTTTAGGTGACACAGTTTCCTAAGTGATTGGTTCAGCAGACTAATAAAAATCCTATGAAAATCTCAGGCAAGATAAACTTAAGAGGGGAAAGCCCAATATAGTAATTTTTTTTTCAAGAGTATATTAAGCCAAGAATTTATTCCTTTAATTTATATTGTCATGATTCTTTCCCACAAAAATTGACTGAATTTTTGTCTATGTTTTCTGAGAGCAAAAATCCAAGTTTTCAGGGATTAAAGAAACAGTTTCTTTTAAGTCTGTCCTGAGACCACAATTTCCCCAAATTCTGTGGAGCATTTATTCTCTTGGCTTTGCAAATGTGATTAACAACAAATCCACCTCTGAACCCAAGCAAAGGTCATACCCATAACAGCTTAGCTGATGCCTCTCATGGGATGAAATATGACGCCAGTGAGTCCAAAGTTACCAACTCTGTCAAGGCTCACATGCCCTGCTCTGCCCCCAAGTCCCACAAGGGTGGAAGTCAGGCCCATACAGTTGCCAGCACCTCATATACTCTTATCTAATCTTGTACACAATAAACTGCAAGGCTGTATTTGCTGCTAATTCATTGTTTTGGCACTGAACTTTTTCCACAAAGCAAAGTAGATGGGTTTCCATGATGTCACATCAAAAGGAAGTTCCTCAATATAATAGGCAGGAACACTGCTATTCTTCCTGTGCACTAAAAAAGTATAAGATAATGAATGATTTCTGAATATAAAGAGTCATAAAATCTAAGAATCAGTAAGTGGAAAAGACACCAACTTAAAATCTGGAGACATGCTCACTCAGCCCAATTGATGTACCTTTTACCAGTCTTGTGACCTCAGATAACCTCTGACCTTAGGTCAGGAAACTTGTGTAATACGGTATCAGAGATTCCCTTTAGGACCTAAAATCTACGATTTTATGACTCTTTCCATCAAAAATCTTCTTTAATCCCAAGTGAGAAGGGCATGCTTCAAGCCTGCAGCAGACCTGCCCCAAAGCCACAAAAACAAGGTCAGTCTACCAAGCGGTCAGAGTCTTTGTATTACTTGGAGAGCACTCGAAAAACACCATGAAATGTGGACGTGGACAGTTTCTACTGCAAACATGGGAAAGGTTTCACTAGAGAGATGTCTGTGACAGTTGAACAGAATAGAAAATAATAACCATCGTCTATCACACCTATGAAAAGAACAAGCACAAATATATGAAGGAGAAGTAAAAAAAAAAATTAAGACAACCTTATACAGGAAAAATTCAGAATAGAGAAAAACTCATCGAGCCATTTTTTTAAAGTTTGGGTTTTTTAGCAAATTTGGAAAAGACTATGATATTCCATATTAGTAGCAGAGCAGTTTCTACAAATGAAAAACACCAAAACACAGTCTGAGGATGAAAACTTAAAGTCCAGAAAATGTCTAAGATTGGCCCAAGGTCGTGAAGCTAAAAGGCTGGGTGAACATTATGCCAGGCTTCTGATTTCTAGTTGGATATTTTCCCAATACAGAGCTGTCTTCCCAAATAAGCAGTTCTCATCTTTGTTGGAATGACCTCCAGGCAAGAAGACTGCAGTCTCATGTGTAATCAGTTCCAGAGTCTACCCTTTCTTACCTTCAAGGGTTTCCTTAACATATGTAACTAAATTATCTTGTGATAATTTTACACATTTCTTCCTGTTGATAAAAAATAATTAAAGGCTTATACCTAGTATTAACCAAGCACTTTTAACCAGTATCTATACTCTGAAGTTGTAAAAAAGGTGTGCCTATGAGAGAAGAGGGAGCAGGAAGGAATTATGTATATGCCTTTTTTGTTTTTTTGCACCTGATTACTCAGATTGAGCAAAATTGGAGGGCCTCTTATTTTGAAACTGCAGATCTGTGAAGGTGTCAGGAAAAAGTTAAATTTATACAAGTGTACCCTGACCACTCCAGATTATAATGTTCAAGAGGATGAGAGAAGATATACTCTGAAAATGTGGCTTCTGTAAAAGAAGCCAGCCTCTTTCAGACTTGCATGCCAGATATGTTTATAAAGCATCCCAAAATTTTTAAAGTATTTTATTCTATAAAATCCATGAGCTCTGAACCCATATTATCTCACAAGAAATGAGTCTTGTACATAAACCAAAGTGAGGAACACCCATAAAGAACTGAACAAAGAAACAAGAATCTCAAAATTACAGATAGAATGCCAGCAGCAAATCTTCCTATTGCAACAGTCATGCTAAATGTAAATGCACTAAGGTGACCAACTACAAGACAGAGGGCCTAGAAGCACACCTGAGCACTGAAGATAAACGACGGCTCAGAGTGATGAACTTATCCTGAACAGAATATTCTTGGCTGGCAGTTTACATCTTTAAGTAATCTGATCACGTCATCCCATTCTCCTTTGCCCATAACACTTTTTCAGAGAAATCCTGTATTGTCCTGATCAGGTTTCCTGATCAAGTTATCTGCTTCTTCCCCTAGCCACCTTCAATATTCTTTCCATGTCATGAATTCTCGAAGTTTCAATTCTTTATGTCTTGGTGTTGGCCACTGTAGGATAAGTGATGGTTCGGCTTTAATGCCGCTGGCCTCCGTGGCTATCACCTGTGGCCATGAATGCAGAATACGCTTGAGAGCATGGGCTCAGGGTACACATGCCTGATGGGGGAAACTTGGGGTATGGTGTGGGCATGTGTAAGTGTTTACCCCTGAGGCTGGAGGCTGAGGCTGGTCACACAGGGCACAGCTGTGTCAAAGAGTAGCTACATGAGGATGAACAAGTGCTGTAAGAGGAAGCCCAGAGGAAAGAGCATATAAAGATATGCAGGGAGGGCCCAAGTTGCTGTCTCCTTGCTGGCTTGTTTCCTTCCCCTGAGTACTATTAAAAAAACCTGCCCTCGGGTGCCAAGGGCTCCAAGGTTCACTTTTAAGCTGTTTGAACCAATGTGAATCTACTTAACCTGGGATGGTTGCAGAACAGTCGTTTTGTTTATACCTTTGTTCTTTTAGTTCAAAAACTTGTATATAACTTCTTTAATATATCTTCAGTCAGCTTTTCTGAGTTTTCTCCCATTTCTTTGAATTTGTTTTTTATGACAATTTTTAACTCTGTATTTGATAGAAAGTACAGATCTTTCATGTCTTTGTGATTAGGTCCTAGAGATCTGTTCTCTTCCTATGGTTTAATACTCCCCTGAGGGTTCATTTTTACATTTGTTGTGTTTTCCATCCCCCCCCATAATTTTTCTTTCTGGGCCCCATAGCTTTTGCTGGGTGTGACTCCATCCCCATCCTGGGACCAGGGGTCTTATGGATGCTGCATGCCTCTGCTGCACCTCAGGGTACTGGGTCTTCTGCACTGTCACTGTGGATGGCTCCTTCCCAAGCTCTGGACTGCAAGTGGCTTTACCAGGACACCTCTGCTGCTGCTTTGGGCATTGTGTCTATTACTATTTCTTGAACATCCACTAGTATGAGTACTGTGCTAAAAGCTAATATAAGATGAAACATAGGATGGACTTGGCCCCCGCCCCACAGATCTAAGAGGACATTCTTGTCTGTACCACCTCCATGCCTAGAAAGTTCATCCTCGCTCCACTCTATCAAACTTCTACTTTGTTTCCAAGTTTCAACTCAAGCCCTCCCCATACTACTGATTTCACACTTGGTCTTCCTGCTCCTAGGTGAATCATGTGGCCAGCACCACTCTTATTACACTATCTGTGGGTAGCCATGACATTCCTCCTCAGTTACCTTAATTTAGGAATGGATATAAAGCAAATAGGAACACTATTTACCAATATTAAGTAAATGCCAATCCACTTGCCTCTTCCAACATCTTACATAATTAAAATAGCTTATTTTGTGAATTTTCATGTACATTGTATATCCCATATAAACACTCTCTTCTCTGATGAGCAAGCACTGCTCTTCACACCCATGTATTCTGTACACACATTCAGTATCTATTAAATGAAAAACCCTTTTCATCATTCAGTCTAAAATTTGGGGAATTCCGTCCCAACCAGTATTAATTAAGTCTTGTATATGTTTGTTTCCACAACTTTAACATTATGATTCAGAAAAAAATGTAGACAAATAGCCTATAAAAAGATGTTCCACAGGGCCTCCCAGGTGGCGCAAGGGGTTAAGTCGCAGCACTATCAAGCTACCCCCAGCCAGGGAGCACCCACATATGGCGCAGCAGACCTCTCCTGTCTCACCCACTCAATGCTCCCCTCAGCAGTATACTTCAATCAATCTTCCTGCTCTGTTCCCCACTCTGTCCCTGAATCCTCTCATCCCCACACCTCTGGCCTATATCCCAGTTCTTGTATGCATAAATAATCTTTTTTTTTAAAAAATGCTCCACATATTTTCATCAGGATAACGAAAATTAAAACAATGAACTGCCAATGCACACATATTAAAATGACTAAATCCAAGCAGTGACAATATGCCAAATGCTGGTAAGCACATGGAACAACAGTCTCAGTCACTGCTGTGGGAATACAAATTGGGTATAAACACTTTGGAAGTCACTTTGGAAATCACCTTAAAAACTAATCATACCCTTCCCACACTATCCAGCAATCATGCTTCTTGGTATTAAAACTCAAAGTTGAAAACGTATGTCTACACAAAAACCTGCATGTAGAACCATAGTGCCAAAACTTGAAAGAAGCTTAATCTGCCATTCACAGGAGACAATTTGTCAGTCCCTGCCTACTTAATAATACATGGCAAGTCCCAAAAGTTGATGTATACAGGGAGTGAGGAAAAGGAGAACAAAGTGAGAGAACAAAATTTATTGGCTGTAACATGGAAGGATGCTGTGTGCCCTACTAGCAGACAGCATCAGATGAGCAGAGCCCAGGGTACAATTAGAAGACAACAAAACAGAGGCTCAATCCACCCATGTTCAATCTTCTGAAGATGCAGTTCTGCTCCACCCCTAGTTCCTAGCAGAACCCATTGAGGGGGTAGAGTCCCTTCACTTAGGATGGATAAACTATGGAAAATATACACAATGGCATACATAGTTATTAAAAAGATGAAACAGTGGCATTTGGAACAAAATGGATGAGCTTTGAGGTGATTATGTTGAGTGGAGTAAGTCAAAAAGTGAAAGACAGATATGGGATAGTTTCACTCATCTGTGGAATATTAATAATGAAAAAACATACACAACAGGCAATGTACTGTAGGAAAAAGTTTTGAACTCATTGAAAAATAAAATGGTTTTCAGAGGGAGGTTACCTGAGGGGGGAGGAAAAGAGGAATGGAGGAGGGCAGCAGATGAGGTACTTTTGTAATGGTAGCTTGGTGGGGGGTGAGCAAAGAATTTGCACACACGGAAGAGCAAAAATGTAATCCCCCCAGAAAAGTAAAAATTAAAAGAAAAAAAAAAGTGGTATAAATACACAATGCAATGCTATCAGCTATTAAAAAAAAATGATAGAGATGAAATCTTGCCATGTGTGAAGACATGGATGAAACAGGAGGGGATTATACTAAGCAAAGTAAGTCAGAATGAGAAAGACAAAACACCTGTTAATTTCACTGATCTGTGGAATATAAAGAAACAAAACAAAGGAAAAGACAAAAACACCTAGAAATCTGACTATAAAAATGAGGCTGTCAGAATGGTAGCTACCAGAAGTAGTAAGCAAAGGAGGGAAGGGACCTGGACTATAGTGAAAACTCATTGGTGACATGGTGTGATCACATCCATGTGAAGAGGTGAACCTATACCCCTTATGATACACAGCGTTGTAAACTGTTAACTCGATAAAAATAAAATGGGGAGGAAAAACCTTTTACCTTGAGAAGATTTTCAAATTTAAGATAGCATCCTAACAAAAGTGTGAATGAAAAATGGTTTCCTTTTGACACAAATGCAAACTAAGCACCCCTTTTCAGTGCTGTGGAACCACAATGAAAGCAATGACCACAGACAACTGGCTAAATCCAGTATAAGATCCATGAACAACAACACATCATTGTACTTCATGGGTCCCTCGGTATCAGAGAGGGCAGCAGTCCTAAGACCCAGGGCAGAAACACAAGAGTCCTGTCCTCAACCAGTGATGACACATTTGCAGGCCAGGAACTGGGTTTAAGCAAGGCAATGAAAGTATGTGGGGAACCATAGGCAAAGAGACCGATAGAAAGAGCTCCCAACAGACCTGCCAGATGAGCTTCAACTCTCTCCATGGAGGCCCCTTCGAGAACTCAACCCAGGAAGGGGTGGAAAGGAAAAAAAAAATCACCCTAGTGTCAACCCAAGAAAGTCAAATATCAAATACATTACATTCTGGGTCACTTTATTTTTGTCCTGCAGAGAATAGAAAAAAGATAAATAAAATGTCTATGAATATGAAGATTCTACCTTAAAATCACTTTTGTGTAAAGAATAACCTTAAAATGTTTCTTACTCTGGTGAACAACCTTTCACAAATGCTAATTCAGAGAGTACATTGATCCAACCTTGGTGAAGGGAACAGGGGAATGGGAAGAGGGAACACTTGGCAGTATTACCAAAGCAAAACTCTATTAACACCTACCCTTTGACTTAAAAATTCTAATTCTTAAAATTTCTTAAGGAACAAGCAAAGATGCAACCCCAAAATGTATGTACATGATTAGTCTTTTTTAAATTGTATCTAGGGCCTCCCTGGTGGCGCAGTGGGTTAAGCAACGCACTATGAAGCAGACCGCAGCCACTGCAGCACGAGTTCGATCCCTGCCGCCGGCCAGAGAGGGG
>JAGFMF010011673.1:5783366-5821723 GCA_019455555.1 Galemys pyrenaicus
TAGCCAATGGTCAATGATTTAATCAATCAAGCCTATGTAGTCAATCTTTAATAAAAGTCCAAAAACTAATGGTTTCAGAAAGTTTCCAGGTTGACTAACGTGAAGATTTGCGGAGAACTATTCACATGGAGGGGGCAAGGAAGCTTTCTTGCGCTATGCATCTTTTCCATATGGTTGTTGATTTGTATCCTTTGTAATAAATGAGTGATATAATGAGTAACCAGGTTTCCTGATTTCTGTGTGCTATTCTGAAAAAATAATCAAAAAATTAAATGAACCCTGACAAAAGTGTTCCTGGTAACCTCTGATTTATAGTCAATCATTCAAACACACTGACAATAATCTAAGCTTGCAATGGACATGTGAAGTTTGAAAAGGTCAGTCAGTAGCTGGTTGGTCAGAAATCCATGTAACGGCTGGGGGCTGTCTGGGGCTTAAGATCAGTGTCTGAAATAGGGAGCAGTCTTAAGACCTTAAACTGTGGAACCTGAGGCGATCTCCAGGTAGATAGTATAAAATTCTGCTGAATTCTCAGACCCCTCTGCTGGGGCAGAGAACTGGTTGTTGGTATGGGAAAGCCTCCATATACACCCAAGCTGGCAACTGGTATCAGGAACAAAACTAAAGGAATTATGTAATAATTTTAGAAAGCCAGTGAGCTCATTTAGATGCATGGAATGAGGGGCCTCCCTGGTGGCGCAGTGGATTAAGCAAGGCACTATGCAGCAAACTGCAGCCAATGCAGCTCATATTCAATCCCTGCCTCCAGCCAGGGAGGTGACCCACGTGGGGTAGCAGACCTCTCCTGCCTCACCCACTGCTCCCCTCAGCAGTATAGATCTGCGTGTTCTGCTCCCTACTCTGTCTCTTGTAGATCCTCTCAGCCCCCTACAATTCTGGCCTGTACCCCAGTTCTTGTATGCATAAATAAATCTTTTTTAAAAAATAGATGCATGGAATGAGTGAATGCATGCAAACTGATATCTATATGTACCTACACATGTAGATACAGAACACAGAAAAAGAACAAATCTGCATTTACTAAACACTAATACAGCATCTTCATCCTAAGATATATCAACTCAAATTTCAGGTTAATTTATTGAACAAGGAATTCAACTATCCTCAGAGAAAAGAATCTCTATCTATTCCCTACAAGAGACAAATATCCTATCAGGTTTTTTAATAAACTAATAATTTTGTAGGTGATAACCATTTTTAATTTCTTATTCTGAAACAAATTTTAGGTTCCAGAAGAACTGTAAAATTCTCCAAAATTCCCATATCGCCTTCACCCAGGTTCCCAAGATTAATACTTAATAAACCCACAGTACAGTTTTCAAACTATTAACTAAAAAAAATTGTATTTATATTAATAGCAATTTTCTCTTCAGTTAATATTAAACTGGCAATTTCTAATCATAAAAAGATTACTAGGAGAAAAAAAATAGCAACCTCAAAACCTAGGTAAGCAAACATAAAACATCTCAATTTGTAGTAGGTAATCCAGCAGTAGGCAATCTTGATAGTAACAGCATACATATGAGGGAGAACTTTAGCTCTCGTTACTTATTAGTATGTGATTTTTTTATTTCTGAAGTGCAATATTTTTTTTCAATTGATAGTAGGAAGTATTGACATGTTTCCTCATTTGTTAAGTATGAAAGAAATGATTCTCAGTTTTGTTTTACTTTATGCTATTTAGGCTACAATTTGCTACAAAGTCTTTATACCATAAAGACAAAAGTAAATGTGTGTGTGTGTACACACATGTGTTTCTTTTGAAGTTGAGTATCAAATATATGTTGCTCTTGCTTTCAATCCCAAATGCCCTCCAGTAAAGATAATCAATGCCCTACAGGAAAGATAAACTGTGTTATTTATACTCCATAAACCTCATCAGCTCAATAAACACTGCCAGTTACGTTTGAGATAAAATTATAAAGGTCTGCGATAAAAATCTTTCACCTGCATTTGGAATTTTCCAACTTCCAAGGAGCTAATGTCCAAAGTTCAACATCATGCAAAATACATTTAAGATTGATTATTAAATATATATTGATTAGCTTGTTTATGTGGTGGTCTTGGACTTAACACCAGCAGTAATAGAAAATTTTACATTCTGACTACAAGGACCCAATTCTCACTTAAAATCATTTACTAAAGAAGAGTCACAGTGCCTTTGATTTAGTAAATATCTAATTTGTAAAGATGATGATTTCCTAAATTGCAGTAATCATAAAGAATAGGCTAATCTATAAAGACACAGTTTAAAAAAAAACACTAAAACAACTGGAAAATTTGAAGTGTACAAACAGAATTCACAGAATGAAATGTCTAATACAAAACTAATTTAGGTAATGTTATGATTAAAGTCAATTTTCAAGTAAGAATTCAAAACTCTTTAGAAATAACACATTGATGACTGTTTACACTAAGAACATGATTTCAAAAATCATCCTAATGGTAAATTTAACCCCACCATCACCATATTCTTAAATTTAGTTAAATGCATAACATTAGGTTTAATCAATTTAAAAACACTTCTCTGATGATCAAAAAGCAACCTCTTGATATATCTAATTACATGTGAGACTACAGGACATAAAAACCCAGTCAACTTTCTATGTAGAACAATGCCATTTTGAGTAACTTTAAGATCAATAATCAAAAAGAAATATTTGTTAAAGCTGAGTACTTGATCAGCACGGGAGTTTTGACCTGCTCCGTTTCCGACCTGGGCCGGTTCACCCCTCCTTAGGCAACCTGGTGGTCCCCAGCTCCCGGGAGGTCACCATATTGAAGCCGAACTTAGTGTGGACACCCGATCAGCGTAGCACACTACAGCCCAGAACTCCTGGGCTCAAGCGATCCTCCAGCCTCAGCCTTCCGAGTAGCTGGGACTACAGGCGCGCCCCACCACGCCCGGCAAAGCTGAGTACTTGAATTTCAGCCCTATTGGCTACTTCTCTTATTCAGATGGATGGTGAACTAGGGCTAAAACACCAGAAGTCATATGAGAAACAAGACCCCAAATTACCAAGAGCAAAGACATTTGCATCACGTAAATTGACTATAAATCTGTATCATTCTATCATATCTTTTTGACACCAGTCTGGGGATAAGAACATTCATATCTTTTTATACTATCAGAATTTGAAAATTAATTTTTAACAGGAATATATTAGGAAGAGTTTTGTAAAAACTAATTATCACTTAACACTGAGAAAGATTGTATCTCAACACCAAAATTTATCCTTTCCCTTCTCAAAACCAATTCTTCCTCTTCACTTTTCAATTTCTATTCATCTAGTCCCCAACAATGCAGGGTCAACTCTGAACTCACCCTCTTACACCTTTTAGGCACAAAATTATATTATGGCTTCATCATCCTTTCAACAATGATTTCATACATACTCAGTGTCAGGTGGATAGAAAATAGGACAACTTTTTCAAAAGCCTTGTTCAATGTCTGAACAGAACTACAGTGCAGGGTGGCTTCCATAACTTCCTGTCAAACCCAGACCTTCTCCATGAATTCATGCAATTGATCTCACTAGCTCCATCTTTTCCAGCCCCATCTAGCAATAGTTTCCAAATCTTTAACATACTAATCCTGAGGCTACTTTGATCAGGAAAGCCTGACACTCCTTAATGTGGCACTCAGGAGACTAAATGTAATACATGACATCATCAGACTCAAGATTTGTCCAAACTATTCCAGTCTTCTCTGAGTAAACAGACTCCATTCACCATGACCCAAGTAAATCCTACACTTCCCCACCTCTAGGCCTTCATTTCACTCTGCCTGAAATGTTCTCTATGTTCTTCTATTCACAAGAAGCACTGGCCACTCCAGTAGCTCTAGATACATCAAGGACAGCCTGACCTAGGATACTCAAACAAATACTATCTATGAATTTAGATTAGATATAAAGAGTAGGATAGACAGGAAAAAAAGACCCCAAGAACACATAGCTCACACAACAGCTAATCACAGAACAGATAGATCTTAGGCAGAGTGGGCAGGCCAATAGGAACTCCAGCAGTTAGATGAATTACCATCAAAGGTGATTAAGACTCTTTTTGTGTGGAGTTACAATCTCACTACAAAGTGAAAGGGATACAGGAGAGAGGTTCCACCATAGCTCCTCACTGACCACACACTTATCCACAAGGCACCTCGAAGAGATTGTCTTAATCCACTGCAGTAACAAAATAGCACTCACAAGGTGGGTAATAACAACAGAATTTATCTCCCACATTTCTGGAAGTTGGAAGTATGAAATAAGGGGCCAGGATGGTTAGTTGAGAGACCTCTTTGGGGTTACAGAATTCTCACTATACTAGCATGTGGTGGAATAAGCAAGCAATCTCTCTGGAGTTTAGGGTTTTAGTACCCTAAAAAAGGTTCCACCCTCATGACTTAAGCACCTCCCAAAGGTTGTACATTTTAATATTATCACATTGGGTCTATCAACATATGCATTTGGAGAGACACAAACATTCAGACCACAGCAAAGGCCATTTCCCATTAGCCCCTCTATCTTGCTAATGCTACCATGACACAGGTTCTCATTGCCTCCTAGGTTCTGGTGAAATATGAGAATTCTGCACAATTTTCCACACCACCCAGAACAGAGTTCCAGACTATAAATGTACTTTTTTGGGATCCAGTGATGGCTTCTTGGCAGGAAGAAAATTTTAAGGGAAGAAAATTAAATTATTTTTTGAGTAGAGAAATTATACAACTTCAAGTTCATAGTACTCAAAGAAAGCTAACTACCATCCATAGTCAGAATTTCAGTCCCAGTCTTTTCCATCAGTAATACCAACAGGAGCACTGTCTTGATTGGTGAGGTTAGTTACAATAATGTAACCCTGTCAAAACTGGTGGAGGAAGGTCTGGGCAAGTCTGAAGTCAATGGTGCGCCCTGAAGCTGTACAGGCTAATGGCCATGAAGTCCTACCTGGGACCTTGCACTTGTGAAAGTGGCAGAGACAGCAGAACCATTAGGTCTGTACTCTTCCTCTCTCACCTTGAATTCTGGAGCCCACTGTACAACGGTTCTCAAGAAGAATCTAGGGGGGTGGCAATGTGTGGAGACATTTTTGATTATCATGACCAGGGGTGAGGAGATGCTACTGTATTTATTGGACAGAGAAAAGGATACTGCCAAAATATCCTACAACGGACAGGGCAGTCCCTACCAACAACAGAGAATCATCCTGCCAAAATGTCAGTAATACCCATGTTGAGAAACCTGGCTATCGTTTTAGTAAGAATTCCTACTCTGTTGAAAATGTCCCTGAATTTCACACCAAGAAAGACTGAGTAAATAGGTATGGTTAGGTGAAACAGAAACCCACTTATGAAGCTAAGTTTTATTCTTGTGCAGATAAGAATATAAAACTAAAAGTACATAGACAAGTTAGTCTGTCCTTCTCTACAGGACATCAACATTGTAGTCTGACACTATGTTTCAAACCATGTTAATGAAAGCCAGGTACAGATGGCCTGGGGAAAGTATCCATGTCTGTCAACCAAACTGAGGACCCAGGAGACTGGGTGGCAAGAATAAGGCCACACTAAGTTATCCCTAAATGGAGGTAACAGGCTGTCATCTGGCAGATTCCTATCTAAGCTCACCACCTACATTCTTTCCCCTCTCTGACTTTCACTTTAGACAGACACAGGTCCTTCCACACAAGGCCCGTTACTCCTTCCTCTTATTCCTGTCATGATATTATTTTATAAATACTCTGGACACAAGAATAAATTTCATTTAAAAAAAAAACTTAGGACTCAATAATAATCCTTTCAGAACATTATTAAGGAAAAACTTGTGCACGTTATCTTCAGTCTCCCAACTTCATGTCAGACGTCCACAGAGCCTCACCCCAGCAGACCTTCCCCACAGACTGAAGTCACTGCCATTGCTCTCAAGTCTTCACTGTCACGTCCAAATTATTCTCAAGGAATCAGACGCACCCAAATATCATCAAAGATAAAGCCAACTGATGTACTTTCTGATGCCTACTTTTTTGCTTCTTGGTGCCTTAGCTGCTTTCACAACATGCACCTTCTTACACTGGGTCCACCCTGATTCATCCCATCCTAGCAACACTACTATGGCTCTTCCTCACCCACTTTGTTCACTTCTTCCACTTCCAATATCCAAAAACTGCCAGCAGCTGCACAACAGAATTCTACAATCAACCAAGTGTGCTTGCAGAACACAAGATATATGGCCTATCGGAAAGTCATCTATAATCACAGGTGTCAGAAAGAATGCAAGCCAGTGGTTTGCAAAGCAAGATCATGCTTGTTACCCTTTAAATGTATCCCTGTGTATGTTAAAGTTACACTTTTGGAAATTAGCTAGGCTTCCTCCAAACTGCCTACAAAATTATAATAAATAGAAAATCAGATACTAGTTTTACAGAAAAGTCAAATATATACTAAAAAATGCCTATACTATCCTTTCAACATCAACTTTAATTTTCAGAAGACAGAAGGCAATCTCTAATGCTGTGTAAATCCTATTTATTATGCTTTTCAAGAAAAGGATTAACAATTACATATTAAAATAAAAGTCCATCATTTACACACAGCTTGAGGGAAAAAACGGCTGTGGAAAAATAAGATTATCCATATAAACTGACAAAATGATACTCACTGTAAATGAAAGTGATCCTCCATGAATCTATGAGTGTGAAATCTTTAAAGCTGTATTAAACACAATATTGTGATTTTGTTTCTCATCCTAGACTTTGGCAGTTTTACACAGAGCCCTAAAATCTGCACTTTCCGAGCAACCACGTAAAGACTGAATCCACATTTAAAAGTCAGAGATAATTTAATGGCTATTTATGATGATAGTTAATGGAAAAGCTATAATCAACTACTACCCTGAAAGAATCAAGAGTTCATTAATGGATAGAATTATAAATTCTATTATAAATTATAAATCTGGAGTATAAATTATAAATCTGGAGTAAAATCTTTTCTTCACAGGCCAAGAAAAGCTTACTGTATGTGTATCTGTGCATCAATTCTTCTGATTAATGTTGAATTTGCAAAATGTGACAGAATTACTAAATATAATCAAAATATCTTTAATAACTTTTTTTCCCTTTCTGCCCACCAAGAACAGAAGCATCTACATACAGGAAAGAACTAGCTTATAAAAAAATTTTAAGTCCTATATTCACAGTTCTGTAACATTAAGTATGAAGACCATGCAAAGTATTTTCTAATCATCCTTCTTAAAGTCAGAAGGTCTATGATCACAGGTGCCTGAAGTGGTTTGCATTTCACCGTCCAACTAAGATTTCTGTGAGGTTCCCCAAGCATACCGCTAAGGATGTTAACTGCAGTTGTGAACAATTAACGTTAGTGTATTCAGCTGTGTTACTCTCAGTGCCAGGAGCCAACTGACATGTGTACAGATGCCGGAGTATCTCCTCTGAGAAAGGCACATCTATGAGATCCAATGAAGTGCCCTATACATTCTGAGTAGGGGGTAAAGGTCATAAAATAATGGCCCAGAAATTAAAGTTACATTCCTACATAATGTATATATAGAGTAATGAAACCATGTAAAAATAACTTATCAAAAGAATACGAAACTGAGAGCAAGATATGCTACCACTACAACTACCTAAATAAGTACATTTTTAAGAAACGCCTTTCAGTCCAATTTTTGAGCCATACTAAAAACAAAATTAAAAAACACTTATTTCTTAATCTCTCTTCTCAAGTATCACCAAGAGACTTGCCAGACAAATCCTGATGATCTGAGGAATCTGCCAATTTGTGTGTTGTCCAACTAACACTCAATTTTAGCTTTAGCACAATCCTTTCCTACAAGTTAGCAGGCTGCTAAGAAACCCCTAGAAATAGTAAAGGAAGAGAATCACAGGAAGCAACTAGAAGCAGCACATGCGGCCTAGAAAGGGAGCAGAGAAGTGAGTTAGGTATTTCCTGAGCACTGTGCAACTATGCATCCAGCCAGTCAGACATTCTTGAAAGAAAGAGGCACAGTCTCCAATACCTCGCTTAGGGTTACCTGAACTCACTGTTAAGTTCATTAATTCCCCTTCATTTAAATAAGTCTTTTAATATAATAAAGCACATGTATGCATACTTCAAAACCATATTCTTTTGATTTTTTTTTTTTAAATGGACCCTTTTCAGCCTCCACTTAAGGAAACACCATCTAAAGATTCTGGGAGCAGACTGCCTGGGTGGGTTTTGTTATTCCCCAGAGCCAGAGAAAGCTTTTCCAAATACTCAGCCCACTGTTCTCTGTCTGATCTCTCACTGTGTTGCTTTGTAGAGATGCAATCCAGAAGAGCAATAAATGCTAGACAGATTACTGGGTCCACTGCAAATTCTACTGCCAGCTATTGATGGGTTCTCATTCAAAGGTCATACAGTTCTGTTTAACCTCATCCCACCAGGTTCTAAAATTTCAATTCTCTTGGTACCACCCTGAATGTGGCATTGATATCTTTCTTATGGTGAGTCGTTTAGGCTTCTAGCTTTTCTGGCTACACAAAGTTCAAACATATTCTGTTATAGATCTTGAAAACACTTCATATTTAATGCAAGAAAATCTACTTGAACGCTATTTCATAATGACATGTTCATTTAGTCTTAATGCTCAATTTTAGCTACCTCAGGGTAAAGGCATGGCAAGTATTTTCAAACAGGGAGGAAAGTAAAGCTCAGCAAGATACAAGCCCACAGTATATAAGAAGCCACAACTGGAACACAAGCGTTTTTTATTACTGGGCTCTTGCTCTTTGCCTTCCACCAACTCATAAGAGCTAAAGGCAGCTCCTGTAAATCCCAAGAGCCCTTTCTGAATAACCCTCCTTGAGCTTCTCATTCTTCAGGAAACAGAATAAACTAATACTGAGTCTAAGAGCACAGAGTGAAAATGGTGCCCTGACCAAGCCTCCTAGCAACAAACTACTCAGCATTTCAAGATGATGTAAATGCTGCAAGGAAATTAAACTTTCTACCCCCCTTCAAGCGACAAGCTGAAAATGACAGCTTGAGAAAGCATGAGAGGGACTTATATCTGCACCAGCTTCCTTAAAGTAAGTCCAACACGATAGACTTGGATCTAAATCTCACCTTGTGATAGAATTTCCAAGTGACTCAACATGTCTTGCCTCATTTTTTCCCTTTGGATTATGTCCTTTTCCTGAATAGGGATGGACTGAATCTTTGTGCTAGTTTCATCTGGCCAGAAACGTGAAAGCAATTAACCTCCTTAAGATAATATAGACAGACAGTTTTGTAGAAAAGGGGGAGAAAAATATACCACTTCACAAACTTATTTAACCTTCACTCTTCTTAAGCATAAGAAAAATAATATATCCTAATCACAGAGTACTGCTAGCCAAAAGCATGGGGAAATGACAATCTTTTGAAAAAAAAGTGGGTGTGGCACCAGGAGGGTTATTCTTGACACTGATCACTCCCTGAAAAAATGTAAAAGATGATGCAGTCAAGTAATTGGCACTGTAAGTCCTACTGCTTGCATGACCTGAACAAGTCACTGCACTTCTCCAAGATTCAGTTTCCTTCCCTATAAAGTGAGGGTGTGAGAACAAATGGCTCACAGATTCTAAATTGGAGAGGAGAATAAGTAAGAGGTGGGTCATGAAGTCATCAGTCCTTTGGAGAATGGCGCTCTCAGCAAATCTTTCAACAGCCCTTCTCAACATGGCTAACCGGCAGTCATTCCATGCTTGGACAGTGTCTTCACAAATCATACAGGCAGCATGGCTAATAAACCTTAACCCATAATAAATGCCCACAGTGCCATAGTGCCAGGAGTGTTAAAGTGGGACTGAGACTCAAGAAAAAGAATGCCAAAAAGATGAAGTTTGAGTAAGTTGTAGATGCCCAAACAGTAATTCAGGTAATTCAAAGCCCCAGAACAGTAATTCAAGCTATATACAACAGATCCTGGATCTTAAACCATTTATTTGTCACTCCATCCACAAAAGGGAGCGTACTTGTTCCAGTTTCTTTCCTGTACCCAGAGTGGGACCCAGCGTCTCTGGCTACAGGAAGTCCAAACATTGTTTGCTGCATGTTCTTGTTCTTTAACACAAGAAAACCAACTTGAGGGCCACAGTCATAACTGACATGCTAACCTACTTCTTTTCATACATTAAGCACAATGGCCTTCATTTTTGTCCTTACGGACATAAGACCACAGTTAAAGTCATCTGAAAGGACAAAGGGGAAAAAGAGTGAATGTATCACATTGTTAAACAGATGTCCACTAGCCAAGGTTTTCTTTCAGTTTGGGTGTGGATGTTTTTTGGATTTTTTTTTTTAATTTGGGTTTTTTTTTTTTCCCATGGGTTTTATTTTCGGGACCCTATCTGCTACCTCTCAGGTTACAATGCAAACAAAACCAAAATGTTTTGCATCTACTCTACTGTAATCACTACAAGTCTAGTTCATTCTCTTTTTTTCTCTTCTACTTTTTCTCACCCAATAAATACACATGATGATATTCTGACTCAGGTAAGAACTGGCTCACTCCTTCACTCAATATAAATGTAGAGTATTTAAATTATCATGCACTGCTCAAGGTACTTGGGATATACTGTGAAGAAAATGAAAATTTTCCTATTGCAATTTACATGCCATTAGGTAGAAGTTATCATTATATATTTGTGCTCTCATATAATATAGTATAGGTGATAGGGAATAAAGAAATAGTAGTGCAAACAATGCAAGACAGGTGATAAAATGGGCAAACACAAGCTCTCACTGACCTGAACCAAAACCAAAGGTGCTAACCATGAAGATACACAGAGACCAAGGGATAGAGTAAAGGTTGTGGGATGACAGCATGTCTGATATGTTCAAGGAATAGCAGTGTGGCTGCAATAAGCTATGCCGGGAGTGAATTAGTAAGGCAGTCAGATCACAAAGAGACTTGGAATTCACTAAGGATTCCACTGTAAAAGCACATTGTAAGACTCCCATCTCAATGAGAAATAAGGAGTCATGGAAAGTTTTTACAAAGGATCTCACCAAGGCTGCTGTGTTGAGAAGTCTGTAGTGGACAAGGCTGGAAGAAGGGAGATCACTTAGGTTAGCCAAGATGATGGCTGCTTTCATCAGAAAAGCAGTAGGAAAGGTTTGAGAAGTGGTCAAACTCTGGATACAGTGTTGAAGGTAGAGTCATGCTTTCCTAGCATGCAAGAGGAATTGGACTGTCAAGGATGACATATGATCTACAAGAATGAAGTTACTATCAATCATTGTGAGCAAAACCCCAAAGTCACACTATTGTTCAGCTGTGACAGGTATCCTGATTTATTTAGTCTCACTGATTTTTAAATTCTCTTTAGTCCATCCCCCTCCTCCTCTTCCCACAGATATGAGCTAACTAGAGACATGTTGTCTGCTGCAAACCCATGAAGATTTTTCTCTGAAAACTACAGGTACAACTGCAATGACAACAGACCCCTCACCCCAGAAGGCAACCCAGACTAGTTTATGTTGATGGCTACTCAAGAAATATGGGAGGTTTCTATTGTTGTACACAGGCTGAATAAGCAAGTCGTTTCTCCTTTTTGTCTCATTTGTCTTCAAGTAAGGCTACTATTACCCTTAGGGGTTATTTTGAGCACTAAATGAAGAGATGTCAAACACTTAGACCAGCATCTGGCGCAGAGAAAACCTTAGACAAAGGTTGCAGTTATTACACCATCATTGTTAAGTGTTAAGTGTTTTTGTTATTTCTCAATCTCAGAATGATTTTGTGAGAAATGGTATCTGAGGAACTGATGATTATAATATAAATTTTAAAAACATAAATATCCTAAGATACACTGACACTGAGTACAAAACAGCACCAGCTGCAGCAGGTGTCATGGGAAACCTTACTGCCTTAACTCGGTCATTCAAATTCTGCAGGACAAACATTACCCATTGTATGTTAGATCAGGGAAAATCTCATATCTCTGACTTAAAGAAACTGACCCATCCAGAAGTCCCGTGAGCTTCTTTGAACCTTTTAATTCTGGTTATCTGAGACAATTTTCAAGATATGAAAAAGATGGTACCTCCGCACTTCAGCTTTTGTAATATATATTAGTCAAGAATTTTTGAGGTAATTTTAAAATGTTTACTAATCATCTATCAATGCAATTCAGAAGTTAAAATATAGATTGATATCTGCATGCTATTTAAATCTGTTTTCTTCTCCCAGCCTCTGATACTGAATTTCTACTGAAAACACCTGAAAAGCAGGTAACACCTTCAAATCTTAACCAGTGAGTGATTCTCAACCCTAGCTGCATCTTACAATTACCTGGAGAGCAGTGAACTTACTAATGCTTAGATAGTTGGCCTAATTGAAACCAATGCTGAATTTGGGAGACAGAAAGAACACTGTTCAAATGGTGAATTATTGAGTTTAAACAAGTGTCATGTGAACTGGGTTCTCTGTTATAAGGACACTAGAGCCTAGACTATAAATTTCTTAACCTGCTCTGTAGTCTCTTTAACTATCCCAAATCGCCAAAGCAAGAGTTGGTAGTCTTTCAAATGTTTTCTCAAAAATGACCGAAACAGAGACATTTTTTCAAATGAAAGACAGTAATACTCTATTTTTCTGTGGTAAAAGCCTTCAGGGTTAGGTCTTAGTGCCAAAAAGCTAGTTACTTTTCTTCATTCCTTGTTTCCTTACTATAACAGTAAGCATCATTATAAACATAACATTTGTACCCATTATTAGTTCACAAAATAAATGAGAAATAATATCCAAATGTTTGCCTGTCAACAGTATGAAGACTGGGTAATGGCTTTCTATAATAAACTAACTCGTTCATTCTTTCAAAATACAATACTTAATTATTATACCCTAGATACTACTTGGGACTGTAATGTTAATAGTGATCAAGATAGACCTGATCTAAATACCCTTCTATATGCAAACTTAAAAATAAAGTATGGTATACATCTGAAGTAATAATTTAACTATAAAACATGAACACTAGAAATGCCATATAGAAGTATAATTTACTAAATGCTTACTATAAACCAAATGCTGTAACAAGTCTCTATATGATACTCATTTAATAAAATTGCTGCCCTAGAGATTAAAACAATTATCTAGGAAACATTAAAGGAGGTCAAACAATGAGAAAATTCTAAGACAATTTAAATTTGCTTTCCATACTGGAGGGAATGCTCCAGTCCGATGCTGACAAGAATGGCGAATCATGACATAATTGTGTCCATTCATATAAAAACTTTTTTTTTTAAATCAGATTAACTCAACTACATCAACTGTGAGGTTTAGGGGAATATAGTCAAGCTTTATTGTGGGAAAATAAAGTCAAGCTATCATAAAAACATATCTCCCATTTCAAATTCTTTTAAGCTGAAATTATGAAAACTCTATTTCAAGCACAACACAGACTACCCATCTGAAGATATAACTAAGCCACATAAAATAGTACTAATAATCATACTTTAAGACCAATAAAATACGTATTACCAGGTACCTTTAACTTCCTTTATAAATACTAGTCCAAACCTAAAGAGACTCCCATAAATCAGAAAATTCATAGAATTCAATTCAGCCCCAAGAAAAAACGTGATGACATAACCAAAGCAGTTTCCAATTTTGATAGTACTCTAAAATAAGCATTCAGATGAGCGAAGCTACTTGACTCCAATCTCTCAACTCTCCCCCCCCCAAAAAAAATTCCTTTTATCGTTTTTAAGTTTTTAACGGAAATGAGGGTGGAGGACAGTCAAGTGAGGTCAATGTGTAAGTTTCCCCGGAGCTGGCACAGACCTACCCTATTCTTCAACTCTTGGAAGAGATCGTGACACCTAAATGAGGATTTGCTCCTCAGTTTTGCCAAGCGTCTTCTAGACCCTCGCCTTCTAAAGGACACACAAGCTCACCCTTGTCGCTCAAAACTTGGCTTGTGGCTGCATCAGACAAATGCCTGGAATCCCAGGCTCTGAGGCCGACCGTGCCTGGGCACTGGTCACTTGCGTACGGACTATCACCTGGCGACCCGCACCCTCTGCTCGCCAATGCTCCGAGCCGCCTGCCCGCAAAGTTTCCCACTGCGGGTACAAGCCAGAGGGCTGTTCCGAGGCAGTGTGCCAGAGGACGCCCCGGTTATGGGGACGACGACCCCAGCCTTGACTGCTCATGCAGACAGGCGGAGAAGCAAAGGCAGCCCGGCCGGACAGACGCCCGGGTGCCAGAGCACCGCGGAGGTAGGCGGCTGCGGGGTGTCTGGAGGGCCAGACTAGGCCCCCGACCCAGGGCCCGGACCTGCCTCGCTCACCGTCTATGTTTTCTCGGTCGCTGATGTGCTGCAGGTTGCAGCCGGTGTCCTCGCGGCTGAGGTCCGTATCGGGCCGGTAAGACTCCAGCCGAGAGTGTGCATTCCTCCGGAGCTTGGGGCTGGATGACACGCAGCACGAGGTAGTGTTCCCCATCTTCGGCGGTCCCCGGACTCCTGCCGTTCGGGCCTTCCACGCCGTCCCCCGGCGCTGGGCGCGGGCGGGCGCGGGCCGCGGGCGGCTGGGGCGTGGAGGGGAGGCCCGCCCGCCCGCCGCCGCGGGAGGAGGCGGAAGCCGCGGCCGTCCCCCGGGTCAGCAGCGGCGGCGGCGGCGGGGCCTCGCCATGGGCGGCAGTGGCGGCGACGGGCTACCCCTCGGCCTCAGCGCGCTCGCCCTGGCGGGGCGCGCCCGTGCGCTGCGGAGGGGCGCTGGGGTCCGCGCAAGTGCGGCCGCCGAGCCGGATCACCCCGCCGCGGCCATGGCGGGCGGCGCCGCGCAGGCCGCCTCCCCCCGCGCTTCCCGGCGGACTCCCGGCTCCCAGCCGAGAGCAGCGGCGCAGCGGACTGGAAGAGAGGTTCCGGTTCGAGAGCGGACCACGAGGACCCGAGCGTGCGGCGGGGCAGCGGCGGGCGTGGGCGCGGCCGACGGCCGGGGCGAAAGGCGCGGGGTGGCCTGCAGAGAAGCAGGGCGCCCTCCCCGGCGCCGGCGCCCGCCCCCGCCGCAGCCCCCGCCCCGCCGCAGCCCCCGCCCCGCCGCGTCGCCGCCTCTTCCCTCTGCCCTGGAAGCAGATGAGCTGCGGAGGAGGGAGGTCCCGGCAGGCGCGGCCCGCGCCAGTGTGGGGGTCGGTCCCTCGGACTGCGCCTCCTGCGGGCGTTGGGGAGCCGTTCGCGACGTCATCGGGAGCCTGGAGTCTGGATGCTGGTCTGCTGCAGGTCTCCGCGGCCTCCTCCCCCGGCCAAACGCTGGGGTGAGAGGTGTGTGCGGCGGCGGCCAGCGTCGCCCTAGGCCGGGTCTAGCGCCCCGGGGTCCGCGGAGAGGTTGGGGGAGGGCAGCGGACGCGGGCGCGTCACTTGGGTGCCCCCAAGACTGCGATGGCCCCTCCGGGGCGCGGGCCGGGGGATGGGAGGGGTCGGGGAGCAAGGGTGCTATTTTATTAAGCGTGTAAAAGAAGCTGGGCCTTGATTTGGTTTCAGGTGCAGGAAGCTCGGCCTTGGTTTCGAGCTCCGCCAAAGACTTGATGGTCACTTTGCTTTAAACTCTCAAGTAAATCTTGTTGACTCCTAGGTGGTTTAAATGTCAAATCAACACTTTGCAAAAACTGCAGTGTTTTTGATTTCCGTGGGGATGAATGTGAGGTAGAGACAACATCAGTTACTGTTTTCCTTTTTAAATGCTTGGGGTTCTAACATGTTGGAAACAGGGTCTCAACTGAGGCCAGTTAACGAAAGTAAAGGTATGTCAGAGACATCAGTAAATTGTTGGTGTACACACACACACCCCCAGACCTGATGTCCCACGGTGCCAGATTTCCTCCACTAGAAAGACTTACTTCTTGGTGTTGGGAAGACTACAAGGCAGTATAAATAACCCCAAAACCTTCCAGGCTTTTCCCAAAAGTCAGAGTCATGAACAGAGACTCAGATGAAAAATTATTTTTCAACAGGAAAAATAAACCCGGTACAATTTTGTAAATTTTATATACGAGGAAAATGAGACCCAGAAAGATGGTGTTCCTTGATTTGCCCAAGAGCTCAGTAGGAGTTTGTCAGACAGGGAAGAGCCAAGTCAGGGAACTAATTTCTCTCTAGTATCAGCCACGTATGAACATCTTGCCAAAGGCTTTGTAAATACTATTTTGTTTCCATCTAGCCTTTTTTAAACCTGTGTTGTCCCCCTCTCTTGCAGTAATGTTTATTTATTAATCCACGTTTTAAAAAGGTTCATGTTCTAAACTGTATTAATACCATTTATTGGGATAAGTGGTGGATGTCCTTGAGAAATGAATGGTAGCAAAGGCTGATGCTGACAAGATGAGAAAGTTTTAAAGAATTGCTGCTCCCATGAGGTAAGTAGATAGCAACCATGTTCTTTAGGAAGGTAGTGCTGATCCTTGTGCTTCCCAGGAAAGTTTGACTGGTACTTAACTGTAAGCCAGTGATTGTGGACATTAACATTTTCAGTGCTACAATGTGTCGATGAGAGAGCTGAAAAGTGGGAGAGGGATTACTTTGTTTTTATTTGTCTTTTGTAACTTGACCACTCTATGAAAGTAAACATTTTACCACTGACACATCTGTGTCATATCCTCTCAGGCACCTTAAAGTTATTTAATCCTAAAATTTATATTAATGATATTGTTCAAAGGACTTCAGAGTGATAGAATGGTACTTGCAATGTTGCTTAACCTGCTGCAAGCATCCTGTTCTGATGGGTCTTTGGCTAGTAAAAACAAGGAAGCATAGCTGGAAATGGGGGAAGATGTGATTTTGGGGGTCAGGGTAGCCACATACTCTTCCCAGAGGATGAGACAGGCATTAATCTGCTGCAACTTTTCATTCACCTCTCCCTCATAACCCTACTACCTTCCTTTAATGTCCCTGATATATTTCCCCAATGGGTGCATTTCTTGGACTTATTCAGGAAAATGACTTTTGGTCAATAGCCTTGTGTAGGAGCAGTAAATGTTAAAGCATCACCTAACACACACACACAGACACACACACTGCAAACTCCTCCAGCTAGAGATTCCTCCTACTTGACTTGCAGTGACACTTAAGGAAAGGTATCATTTATTGAGTACCTGCTAGATGCCATGAACTGTTCTAAGTATTGTTTACATCTAAGCCGATGGTGGTACCCGCCATTTTGCAAATAAAGACACTTTAATTCTGATAATTAAAGCTGTCTAAGGTCAAGCTACTGAGAAGTGGCCAAACTGAGCCTTGGTTCTGATTACAAAACCCCTGAGTCCCTCTCAATTGCATCTTCCCCAATCTCCTGCCAGTTGAAATGAGAGAAGAAATCTGCAAGTTTTGACTAGCAAAGATAGTGTTGCTTCTTTCCTCTCTGTTCGCTTGAAGGGAGTTAGAAATGATTGCTTAAAGGTAGATCTAGACTTGAAAAGAGAAAGAAGACTTTCTGTAATTTCTGTGGGTCTCAGTCTTCCTAATCAGTCACTCGACAGGCAACAAGGTTGAGAGGAAGCTTATGAAGAAAGAACATGTACAGTTAACTACAACATCTCAGACTTTGTATCACTTAAGAATCTAATAGCAGGGATACTTCTCAAATACAATATAAATCTAGCCCAAGATTGGGGGAGGCAAATTCTGCAACCCACTCCTTGAAACATTGTTTTCTTAGAAAGCATCAATCTGGATCTACTGATAACTCACTTTCTTTGAACAGAAAGAATCATCTGGGAATTATTTTCCTTCATTTTTCTCCATAATTACTATTTAAGATTTTGGCCATTATAAAAAAAGGTATGGATGGAAATTGGGGGAACTAGCTCAGTTAATGCTTTTCAAATTGTTTTAGCAATAAAAGGTTTTTTTTTAATAAAAGTTTCCATTGGAACCACAATATTTAAAACATCAGTAACATCAGTATTAACTTAAATAACTTATAAGATAAAAAAAACAAATCAGTGAGAACAGGTTGCCTTAAACTGAATCAAGTAGAGCATAATTGATAGTTTTATTTCAGCCGTCACATAACCATGAAATATGAGTCATTTGTACAACTCCTTCGGTCATCTTTTAGAACACAGAAAACACTGAAACAAGTTAACCCAGGACCTGGAAAAGAAACAGAATTTCAGAGAAAAAAAAAAATGCTCCAAGTAAATCTGCCCTTATCACCTGGTAAAGCCAGTTTTCTGAGTCTGTTACTCAAACATCTGTAGGGCAGTTGTGGAATAACCAAAACCCTTTGTTGTACTACATTGATCTTTCTGTCACTCTTTTCTAGACACCGCTGTCCAATTAAGGCCTTCCCTTTTGAACTCAATAATAAGCAGCCCATGTAATCAGTCATCAGGGAAGTTTAAAGATTTTTTTATTTATGCGTACAAGAGCTGGGGTACAGGCCAGAGGTGTGGGGGGGGGGTGAGAGGATTCACCACAGATACCGGGGAGCAGAACAGGCAGATCAACTGAAGTACACTGCTGAGGGGAGCAGCGGGCACAGCAGGAGAGGTCTGCTATGCCATGTGGGTCCCCGCCCTGGCCGGCAGCAGGGATCGAACTCGTGCTGCAGTGGCTGCGGTTTGCTCCATAGTGTGTTGCTTAACCCACTGCGCCACCAGGGAGGCCCATCAGGGAAGTTTTTAATAGCCACTTGACATTGACCAATATAAGTAATTCACTTACTGGTAAAATGTTTCTTGAAATTAGACCAAGTCAGGTCAGGCATCTTGGGGAGTTGAGTGTATAAGATACAGTTTTTGCCCTTCAGAAACTCAGTCTAGTAAGGTAGTTAAAAGAATCATGTGAATGGTTGTAGTCACTTCATGATAAAATCTGAAGAACACTAAGACTGCTGCCATATTCCTTTATTGCCTTCTACACCTAAAAATTCTGTGAGATTTATCCTATGAAGTAAAGAATTAAGCCCAGAGATTCTGTCAGAAATCCCAAGCAATTAAGGATAGAAAGTACATTTAAACACTAATGCCAAGTCTTTTTGAACCAAACTGCCAGGAACATTATGTTGAGAAGGATGCTGAGGTCACATTGCAACTACACAGGGAAAAACACTGTCATGAGTAAAATCTGCCGTGAGTAAAACGTTTGCTTGTGGGATAAAAATAATGAAGCAGGGTATAGTCATAATCTCTGGGGGTCTGGGACAGCACACCTGGAAACTGATTTCGCTACCCTAACACAGAATATTCAACTTCCCCCAAGCTAAATGGGAAATTCAGTGTCTCTTGCTAAACTCTATCCATCGGTGCTCACCAAAAATAGAAATAGTCAATGTTTGTGTGATCACTTGGGAACTAAGCTGTACCTTCTTCGTAAGGCAAAGTCCAACCTCTCACAGGAATATAGGTCAAAGTGGAAGAGACTGCTATTTCCCTAGCCAGTGTCTTTTCTCCCACCTCCAATAATAGCAGGTCCCTTCATTTCTTGAGGAACAGCAATAAACACACCTCAAAGATGACAGCTGGCCATGTGACTGTGTCTGGCTAATAAAACAGCAGGAGGAGTGAACAAAACCTGCATTAAAATGAAAAGACACTACTGCATGGGAGAAGATATCTGAACCTCATATAAAGGGTTAATCCCAAACATGTTAAGAATTTATAAAACTCAAAAACAAACCACCTGATTAAAAATTGGACAAAATCTGAATACACATTTCTCCAAAGAAGACATGCAGATGGCCGATAATGCTTATGAAAAGATGTTCCACATCTCTTGTTAGTAGAGAAATGCAAATCAAAATGAGATAGTACCTCACACCTATAAGAATAACTGTTATCCAAAAGATAAGAAACAAGATTTGAATAATGAATGTCTCCCATGGCCAAGGCACTTTCACATACCTCTAGTTTACACTTGTTTCCATCATGAGAAAACCCATCAGCACTTTAAAAGTGAAACAAGAATAGTTAATGAGTTGTGTGAACTTACTCCTTCTACTTCACATTAATCTCAGGGACTCAAAACACTCTTCAGCTATAATTCAATATTCAGATAGCCTAGAATCCCAAACAGAAGCTTCTCTTCCATGAAGAGGAGAAGAGAGATACTACTGAAGTGGGTGGTTTTGCCACTCCCCTGCTTAAAATCAGTAACCTTTTCTTGTTTTTAGAATGAAAAAGTCAGCCTGCACGGCAGTCAGGCCAGTTCCTCTCCAGCCCATTGGAACTGCTCACAACTCACTATTACGCCTGCCATTCTGCCTCTCATTTTGCTTATTTAACCCCATTCTCCGAAACATTCATCCATCCTCCTCCCCCAACTCCACGGGTTTGATTTGTGTTTACCCTTCAAGACCCAGCACAAGCACTACTTTTTCTCTTTCATGCTGGAGCACATATACTCACAAAAATTGAATCTAAAGCCACTAATTTTCTGCCTACTTTTGTTGTTTATATGCATTGATTTGTTTTTTTCTTCCTACTCAACTAAGTTCCTAAAGAACACCCCTACCACCTATAGTTCCTTCTTTGTACTCAGCTGTGCCTAGTATCTAGGAAGCATCTAACAACTATTAACTAATTAAGAGGTTGAATGAATACCTGAACATGCTTCCTTTTTTACCTCCACCATCTTCTAGTCTAGTATTTTTCTTTCAAGGGCAAGACGAGGGCAGGGGATGAATTGGGGCAGGAGAGGAGAGCTGCTGGTGATGAGTGCAGATCACGTCTCCTAAGACTTGGCACTGCACTGGACAAGGGATTGAACAAGCAGGAATCCAGGAAGAAGGCTGCATTTGGGTTAGTTACAAAGGTGAAGACAGAGCAAGGATGACTGGCTTGAATTTGAGGCTCATAATACTGAACAGCTGTAACCTAAATAGGATCAGAGCACCTGAGCTTAATGGAAGAGATTACTAGTGAAGTTCAGATAAATTCAAAAAGTTCAGACATCTGCCACCCAACACACTAGGCTGAGATAAAACACCTGCCATCCTGCCCCAAGCTGAAATATCTGAAACATTTGCCACCCAAAACAAATGCTTTACAAAAGGAATTTCAAGTTCTTAAGTGTACTAGAGGTGATCATTTGACGTCTATTGTCCTGCTCCTCTTTTAAACCCACTACCCCTCACTGATACCAGTCCCATGACTACAACTACAAAACAATAGCTAGAAATTTATCCTTATTAAAACCCCTAAAAATTCAAAAAAGGAAACAGAAGAACATGATACAAATTCCAGAATGAAAAATCCCTGGATGAAGTGGAAGCCCCAACTCAAAGGAGTTGCTGAGTATGACAAAAGGTGAATTCAGGACAACAGTCCTGGCAATGCTGATGGAACTTTTAAAAAGCAACAGAGGATATAAAACATAACATAATAAAGATAAATATGAGGCAGCTAAATTCAGAAATAATGGTATTTAATAAACACTATAGCTGATTTTAAAAATACAATTTAGGGTTTTAAATAATAGACAAACAGAAATAATGAAGATGATGAACTTGAATTTATCAACACCACAGTGCATATGAGTGAACTCCTAAGTGGTTATTATTAAACAATGTAACAGTGACTATGGGGCAAAAACAACTAAATTTCTTAACCTGGGGGAGGAAAAAGAAAGTAACAATGTGGGTCATTAGAACAAGCCAGAGACCAAACCTAAGAGTTCACACAAGTCATGTACTAACTTCATTAGAACTCTCAAAAGAAATATATAGAAGTAACACATAAAACAATGAAAATGGAACTAAACAAAACATAACAGGAAGCCCTCCAAAAACTAAAAATACAAAAACATAATGGCAATATCTCATTAACACCTTAAATACAAATCACTTGAACTCACAAGTCAAGTGATAAAGAGTAACTGAATAAATTTCAAAACAAAACCCAACCTCCTGTTGTTTACAGGCAACTCACTTTTAACAAGACAAGCATAAACTTAGATCTAAAATGTGGAAGACAGTTGTAGGGGCAGGAGAGCACCCAGCAGGTTCTCTATGATTCGGGCAGACGGGTGAAGGAGGAGTCCTGGAACCCTTGATGGCTTTTTCAGGCTTTTATTAATCTTTCTGCATCAGAGAAGACTAGATTCTAGGGAGGCTGGCAGGGTTGGGGAGATGCAGGAGGCTGTCAGGCCCTTTAGCCCCCAGAGAATCGTCGCTCTCTCTGGGCCATTGCTGCTACTACTGCCGCTACTGCTGAACTTCTCTGCTCCTGCTGCTGGCGTCCCCAGGACGCTGCCCTTATATACCCAGTTTCTTGGTGCAGGTACACTCACCTACACATGCCCAGACCCTACCGCAGGTGCCTGAATGCCTAATGAGGTATACATGCAGGACCACAGCTGTCTACCATCATGCTGAGAGCGGGAGGGCAGAAAAACCTGATAATTTTCACCTATTCTACAACAGTTATACAAGTAGCCAGAAGAAAAAAGATCAGGAATGGCTATACTTACATATCTGATAAAATAAACTTTCAAGGAAGCTAGGTTAAAAAGAAATAAAGAAGATATTATATTATGATTAAGGGTCTAATACTACAAGAGGACGTGATTTCTATAAGTAGAGATATATCAAATAGCAACAACATACATAAGACAATAACAGAGATTAAGAGACATATTTGTCAGGGTTCTTAACCCTGAAGACATTTTTTATTGTCACCAGTGGGAAGTGGATGATACTACATTTAGTGGGAGAAGCCAGAGATACGGTGCACAGAAAGCACCACCCACAAAACTGTACAGCCTTAGGGAATTCCTGGTGGCACAAGGGGTTGAGTGCTGCACTGTGATGCTTCCACAGCCACTGAAGCCTGGGTTCCATCTCTGGTCAAGGAGGGGACCCACATGGCCCAGCAGCCATGCCCGTTGCTCCCCTCAGCAGTGGATTTCAGTAGATCTGCCTGTTCTAGTGCCCATTCTGTCTCTGGTGAATCCTCTCATCCCCTCCCCCATGACTCTGGCCTGTACCCTAGCTCTTGTATGGATAAAATAAATTTTAAAATCTTAAAAAACAAACTGTACAGTCTCAAATGGCAATAGTGCTAAGGCTGAGAAAACCTGGGCAGGAATTTGCCAATTATTCACTTCAAATGTATCATTCATTCTTTCTATCAAAACATACACATCCTCTAACTTTTTGTAGCATCCGAAAGAAAATAATAATAATTACCCTATCAATAATTCATTATCTAGTTTAGCTTCCCATTGAAAACTGTTTAAAAGGAAAAAATAAGACACTTAAAAAAAAAAGGGATTGTTAATTTCAAAACACTTAAGATTAACTTCTTACAGAAGGTTTTTTTTTTTTTTAAAGATTTATTTATTTATGCATACAAGAACTGGGGTACAGGCCAGAGTGGAGGGAGGTGAGAGGATTCACCAGACAGAGTGGAGAGCAGAACAGGCAGACTGACTGAAGTACACTGCCAAGGGCAGCAGTGGGCGAGGCAGGAGAGGTCTGCCGCACCATGTGGGTCCCCTCCCTGGCCAGCAGCAGGGATCGAACTCATGCTGCAGTGGCTGCAGTCTGCTTCATAGTGTGTTGCTTAACCCACTGCGCCACCAGGGAGGCCCCAGAAGGGTTTTTTAAGCAATCATTTTGGTTCAAGTTTTCCCAAATCAGTCTACAAATATAATGATATATGTGAGTCCAGAAATCTTCTCAATTGTAGATAAGCAGGATTATAGTTGATTTTTTTCCCTTAAACTAAATGAGAACAAATCCATTATGAGCTTAGAAGACAGTCTGACAACATCATTGAAATGATGTGCAAGGTACAGAAAAACTATTGCCTTTATTTAGAGTCAGAGATAATGATTTTTCCTTTATATTAGCTCTCATTCAATATTTCATTAATGTTTTCCCCATTTTATTGGAGGACAGGTTTCCTTTGATCATTTGATCATTTTCCACCTTTTTTCTTTTACCATTGATGGGATCATACTGTGCATAAAATTGCATAGCCTCCTTTTCTTCTACAGCATCAAAGCAATACCAGTTAATTTTTAACTATAGTGAGTGAAAAATATATATCATAATTTATTTTCCTTTGTTCAATAATTGGACATTTCATTTGTTTCTGTTTAGTATAATTTTACCAAAAAACTGAGGTGAACATTTTTATATGCTGATCTTTTTCTGCATCTGCTTGTTTGCATAAAAGAAATTATTGGAAAATGAGTTTCTGAGTGATTTTAATCATAATGGAACTTTTAAAAAAAATCTTAGTATTGCATATAGTATTTTAGTGAGTTAATGCTGTTGTTAACTTGTTAATTGTTTGCTTATCGATTCTCCAAGTTCAAAGAGGACCTTCTGGCCATTCTATGATCTATAACTGGTTGAGTCTCCATTGCCTCTGACAGCATTTTATACATGCCTCTAACCATAGCACTTATCAATATGTATTATTTTTCACCTCCATTTCTCCTAAACTCAGAACTTGTTATATTCTCTGCAACCCGAGTACTGAAAATAGTAATGCCAAACACTGAAAATAGTAACACGCCAACAGACATGAAGTCACTTTTAAAGTCAATGACCAGAAACAGTAACTGTCTCACTCTCAAATTCCATTTCATGAACTATAATCAAGTTCTGCACACTTGACAAAGGGAAGCTGTCAACACTTAGAGAACTACCTTAATTTCACTCCAACCCTAACAAATTCTCAGGTTATGGTTTCCCAAGTTCTAAATTGCCATTCCTGTTTTTCATTATGCCCAGCAGGTGAACTTATACCTTCAGTGTTTCTTCATGTTTGTGTCATCCTACACCAAGTCACTCAACATGCCGAAAAATGATACATGACTATTACAAGAGTTACAGAAGTCTCTTCCTGTTGCTTGGTTACTATCTTCTTCATTTCTTGGGAACTTCACTTGGCACAGTATATGATGCTAAGTTTTAATGAATGCTGAACAGTTGCTGTATGCTAAATATCGATAAAAATGATTTATGTAAAGAAGATTTCTACTTTCTGCCTTTACCCCAGTTCCATGTTATAACTTTTATCATCAGTCCTAAAAGTCAGGATCTTCAGTTTTAAAAGAAGATCAGTTCCATAACTGATAGCTCTTTTTGGCATGTGTAGGGTCAGAGAAAATTGTCAGGCTTTTCCACCCTCCCGCCATTAGTGTCAATGATGGAGTCTGCAGTCTTGCACATATGCCTAAATGGGCATGTGCAAGTGGGTGCACCTGGGCTTAGACACGGGCATATAAGGGCAGCATCACAAGGACGCCAGTAGAAGAGAAACCAGAGAAGCAGGGAGAAAAAGCAAGCAGGAAGCCAAAGAGCCCAGAGACAGTAAGATTTGCCAGCACCTAAGAGCCAGCCTCCTGGCCCCCTGGCACCCTTGCCTGCTGTGTACCTGGTCACCTCTGATAATAAAAGCCTGAAAAAACCACCGAGGGCTCCAGGACTCCTCCTTGACCAGTCTGCCAGAATCATGGAGAACCTGCTCTGTGCCCTTGCTGGCACTACATCATGGTACCAGGCTAAAGAGAAGCTGGTAAAGCCAGCTGGTAAAGGGCCACCCTGCCTATTGTGACCTAAGGCTACAAAGGCCAACTTTGCTTGGTGATACCATCCTCTCTAACAGGGCACCTGAAATCCTTATTTGGCCATCCCTTTGGGAATAAAGGCTTAAAATCTCATTTTGTGTCTTATAAATGATATTTGAAACATTCATACATAAAATGTTACTGTTCTATAATAGCACAGAACCAATTAGTATATCTGATTAGCCAGAACCATCACCACTCAAGGTACTAAAGCAATGGTAAAGCACAGGGTACCATCTTCACTCAACACAACTCTGAGGGCTTGAGTGAAAGGAGAAAAGCAAGACAAGGCCAGCTGTGGGAGGGGGTCCATCCAGGAGCCATTGTGGAATGCCTGACGCACTTAGAGAAAAATCTGAGGTACCAAGAACAAAAAGAATCAGTGAAAACAGTAAAACCAGTATAGAGAAAATTTACCTAAGACCTAATATCCATCCCACTTTTAACCTCCTCCCAAATGTAGCTTGCAACTTTGCCGAGATACACATCTGTATATAAAGGACTAAACAGAAGAGATGAAGTTTTTAAGTCATCCATCTTCTGTACTCTGCATATTTTAATAGAGTGAAAAGAGGAAATGGAGGAAAGAACTTCTCAGGAAATAAAACGCTTCCACTCTTACTAACTCACAAATCTGTTTAATTAATTAAAAGTTATTTGAAAAGAATGGTAATACCCAGAGATGTTTAAGTTACTTGAGCAAGATATGGTTAAAAAGTCCCATTTATAACAGTGGAAAATGCACTAATGTCCATATGTGATGACTAATTAATTTTACTTCACACAATGGAATTTTATGAAGTCATAGAAATAAAGATGTATATACATCTAGACATTATAGAAAGCCATGAAATACTGAGAGAAAAAAGCACATAACTGAATGTAATATTTGATCCCATTTACAAAAAAACTACATATTCCTGTGAATATACATGCAGAGATGTTTCTAGGCATATTCACAAATAGGGCATGTTAACAATGGTTACCTCCAAAATGCAAAACTTAGTTGATTGTTTCTCGTTTTTTTTTTTAATTTAAGTCTGTATTTTCCCCAAAAGCAATGAGTGCATAATCCCTCTTTAAAAAATGAACAGCCAAAGTAAACCGTTTTACCTCATATGCTTTTTCCCCTACTAGTCTGTCTAAATCATTGTGATTTGCTAAAACAACAATAATTGTAAAGCAGAATCCATATCTGTGCTGGAACAAAATCCAAGCTGCAAGACACCTCGTCTAATGATTAGACCAGGACATAAAAGAAAACAGTGATTCTAGTGCAGGAAAATGAAACTCAGAAATTTGGCATTTATACACAATTTTAGCTCTTAAGCTAAAAGGCATCAGCTGGTACAATTTCTTGCCTTTATGCTCTGAGCATATTATCCTCCATTTTATTTAACTTAGTGGCTGTGGTTTTCTTCATAGTGCATTGCCTAACCCACTGTACCACTAGGGAGGCCTATAAGATGGACTGTTCTTAAACTGCTCATTCATTAGACAAAGAAAATCATTTATCAATGATGAGTTAGTTAAATCATACTGGAGTCAGAAGTCAAAGAAATGTGTCCAGAGAAAACACAACTAGCTTTTTGGTAAGAAATTACTCAGAGAATTAAGGACATTGTAAGCAACATCAATAGCCAATTGGTAAATGAACCAAATGATTTCAAGTGACTTTGTTTTTTTATAGGTCAACTGATATATCTAGTAGTTGTTTTTTTTTTTTTCCAAGGTGTCAAGGCCAGGTCTGAAGTCCCTACGATTCACCTCTATGAATGACCTATGTGGAACAATTATAATTAAGAATATATTTAAAGAAGTTGGGAAAGCCCTACAGTCATGTACTTTTATATGACATTTTAGTCCACAACATTGCATATGCCATATATATATATATATATATATATGAACTAGGCAAAGCTATCTAGGTTTGTGTAAGCACATTCAGCGTCATGTGCACAATGATGAAATCTCCTAATGACAGACTGTTCCTTTCATTAAGGAACAGATGACTATTATTCAGGAGATCTTGAACTAGAGTCTACTACAAAATGCTACAACTGATGATGATAATAGTGTTAAGTGGAGGAAAGAAAGGCTTAGTTGGATAAATTTGTAAAGATTTTGGAAATGTGAAGTATTTAAAGACTTCATTATAGTCATTATATCACTCACCAGCAGGTTCTTGTGAGAAAAAGATTTGACTACTGTGTTTTTGAACTAGTAGTGTCAATAGTGAACAGTACATGGACTTAATCCTTTAGCCTCATATTTTCACCATAAATAGAAGAAAATCTTTGCTATACCACCCAGTTCTTCAGTGGTTTTAGCAGAGGTAAAATTTTATTGAGTTGGTTTTTTTTTTTTTTTCCAATTCAGGGTTAAGATTGAGATTTTTTATGAATTAAGGCTTTCCTCATCCACTATTATTGGAACACTAAATAAGCCTTTTAAAAAACTGGTGATGTTTCTTAATGGATTGTGCCTAAAACATTTAAACAAAACTGAGTCTATATACAAAACTTATACTACAATAAAGCCATATAGTTCACAAATAATGTTTGAGTCACAGCTAATATCAAGTTGCTTTATTCATTTTCTATGCTGCCATAAATTAAAACAAGAAGCAAGGTCTCCATCCCACATATATTTGCAAATAATAAATTTTCTAAACTCAGTTTATGGTCTCAGCAATTTATGTTAGAACTCAGTGCAGCACACAGTCCCATACTGCAAAATCCATGTATTTATGTAGTTGAGAAGCGTCCACTTAACCTTCAGCTGAGTGATCAATACACGCTGTGATAACAAACATAAAGACAAACATCAAAGAAAGGCTATAATAGAATTCTATAAAGCCTCAAGTTATCAATATCCTAAATTAAAATCACATGCTCATGAAAGATATTAGTATTCGGCAGTTAATAATATGAAAGATATTACGAATAATATGAAAGATATTATGAATACTAACATGAAAGATACTAGTATTCACCTATTTGTATGAGACATTTTCTAGTTATGTAAGTACCTATGTAATATCCTCAACTTTGCCCCATTGCCTGTAAAGCCTAAAAGATTTGCTATCTAGCCCTTTGCAGAATAAAAAAAAAAAGTACAGCTTCTGATCAGGAGAACTGTGGGAGTCTGAAAGGTGCAAGGAAACCTCATTAAATGTGGCATTGAAGAATTACTTGCTAGGGAAAGTTTTGTTAGATGCAAAGTCTAATTATCTTGATTTAGCAAAAAAAAAAGTCTCTTTTGCAGTCATATCACTTTAATCAAAAATAGAATTGGACCTGAAGCTGCATCTTTCTGCTACAAACCTAACAGGTGCAATGTAATTTCAGTAAACAGTGACATCTGTCTCATATCAGTGTTGCCAGTTTGAATTTCTATTAGTTTTATAGTTTTGTTTGTATTACATTTGTACATCGTGGTATGGCTTCAGACATATGTATGATTTACCCTCATAGTTTATATCTAATATTATATTTGCTCATATATGTAACATTATTTTTTAAAAATTTAAGTCACAACTTTTAATCAATTTTTTTTTTCTTGAAAGGATCCAGTCAAATACTAGATTTAAGAAATACTGCCTTCAGTCAAACTTCACCAGTATGTGAACATAGATGAAACTCCCAACTCCTCCCAGATGTATTTTCATTTGTTGAAAAGGAACACTGAACACATATAGGTCTGTCTTTTCCTGAAATTTTAAAAATTAAATGAAATATTTCTTATCAAGTGGCCATAGAAATAATAGAGTGTACAGAAGAGATTATATTAAGGCAGAACTGACTTAACAAAAAGTTTGATATAATCTCTTCGAATGCACTGGTTCTTCGAAGCAATGTGCACAGAATCACCTGGAAAGCTGATTTTTTTTTTAAAGATTTATGTATTTATGCATACAAGAGCTAGGGTACAGGTCAGAGTTGCGTGAGGTGAGAGGATTCACCAGAGACAGAGCAGGGAGCAGAACAGGCAGACTGACTGAAACATACTGCTGAGAGGAGCAGCGGGTGAGGCAGGAGAGGTCTGCTGCACCATGTGGGTCCCCTCCCTGGCCAGAGGCAGGGATCGAACTCATGCTGCAATGGCTGCGGTTTGCTTCACAGTGCATTGCTTAACCCACTGCGCCACCAGGGAGGCCCAGAAAGCTGATTTAACATGCATGTTATCCAACTTTTCTCCAAAAGATTTCCATTCAGTAATTCCAGAATGAAGTCTAGGAGTACTAACTTCTAATAAACATCTCAGAATGTTCTAATCTGATGATAAGTGAACTGCCATATTTTGCCTTTATCATTTCTGATTTTCAAAGCTTCATTCTCTCTTATTTTAGGATCCAAAAGATCTTTCCTACAACTTCCAAGGTCATTCTTTCTACAAGCACTCCCTACCATAGAGATGTGATAGGAAGAAAAGATTCATCCTACGTGTATTTTATTGTTATTTTAAGTCCTAAACTAGTTTGCAGAGGAGTGAATTGAATTTAGCAGTGCCTTGAGATATCTAGATTGTAACTAACAGAAATAAATCAGATTTAAAGATTTAACTCTCAAATAAGAGAACTTTCTGTTGAGAAAATGTGACCAAGACTCATTCTCATCAATCTGCCTATTTTTATGGCCTTAAATAACATAAATAATCTCAATAGTCTTTTTTTAAAAAAAAATATTTATTTATTTATGCCTACAAGCACTGGGGTACAGGCCAGAGGTGCAGGGTGGTGAGAGAATCCACCAGACAGAGCAGGGAACAGAACAGACAGATGGACTGAAATCCACTGCTGAGGGGAGTGTAGCAGGCCAGGAAGGAGAGGTCTGCCTGCACTATGAGGGTCACCTTCCTAGCCAGTGGCAGGGATCGAACTCATGCTGCAGTGGCTATGGTTTGCTTCATAGTGAGTTGCTTAACACCAGGGAGGGCCCAATCTCAATAGTCTTACATCTGAGTGGTTTTCTGAAATTTCCATGGAAGGTTCAAACATACAAGAGAAAGCCCTTGCTTTATTGCCTATGAAACAGATGAACACCTTCATTTTTATATAAAAAGCATTAGTCCAGCACATACTTAATGGTTAGTGTAGGGTTTGTTCTACTGAAATAGAAGTCTCAGTTTTAAAAGCACTAAAAATCTAGTAACTCTAAAAACTTAAAATAACCAAGTCACCTAAAAGTCAGACCACTTCCCAGTAAAGCTAACTTTGCTGAGTATTAATGTGTGATTTTTAACAAATATATTTGTACATGCAATCTTCCAGCATGTACTATCTTCCATGAAAAAATAATATATTTATTAGAAATGAAAGCTTTTACTAAGAAAGGGGAAAAAAAATTGAGCATTGGAAAATTGCAGGTCAAGGCTTACCTGATAATGAAATGCTCCCGGGCAGTAATTTCCGTCTCAGCTCAAATCCTGTGTTGATGTGACCGGAGGGGGCTGGGTTTCCTCACTGCCCAGTTTCCTCACCCATGAACCTAGAATAACAACACACCCTCCTTTACAAAGGAACGATGAAGTATAGAGAACAAAATGATGGCAGCACTTTCCCAATTTAAGACACACAAGCATACCCTTATTGTTTTGGTCCCACACAGCCTTCAATAACTCTCTGTCACTGTCACTTTTAAGGGCTTGCTTGCTTATTCTCAGCTTCAATGATATCTCTTCAAATCTGTAGATTCCCTAGTTTTATCTCCTCATTATAGTCTCTGTGGGTGAAACCAAACTCTCTCACTAAACTTCTGACAAACATCACACCTGAACCCCAGATTCACCTTCCTAGCAACATCTGGCTTTACCCCACACAGGACTTACCGCCATGCTTCTGGCCACAATTGCCTCTGGACAAGCCTGCCAGTCAGACAGCTACCAGTGGGGTGGCCACTGTGGCACTTACACGGGATGGAGGACACTTCTCTCCCTGATCCTACCCATTCTTCCCATGTCAGCCCTACACACATTGTAATAATGCCCCTTTGCGTGTCATAATTATGTCATCACCCTCCTTGAGGCATGTGTCCTAACTTCCTTGAATTCCTACTCATACAAATGCAATTCATTGATGAAGCCCCAGTAATTATTGTTGTACTTGCCATTCCTCAAAGGTTTGGATTGTAAATTTGGATTGAACAGAAGAGAAAGATTGCAACTTTGTGAATCCTGTAGTGTCCTGAAGATTCTGATCTCCATCCAGAAGCATCAATTTCATAGACATTTAATATTCAACTCCATAAGCTTTTTTCTACCTACATTGATTTCCAGTTTCTTTAATCAATAAACATTTCACCACCAAACAAACACCATTTACTAAAAACTTGGGTTTATCTTAGCATTTGTCCATATTTCATCATAATTTGTATATTTGGAAAGGCATTTGTATGATTCATGATTGTGTATGAAAATAGAAATGTACCACTAATGAGACACTGGGGATGGAATCATTCCATATAACGAAATTTCTGGTTAAGTGAAACATATATAAAGATCAAGTGTTTGAAAACTGTCACCATTTTATTGTTTGAAATAATAAAATCAATTATTTCAATACTTACATAATTGACATAAAAGATGTCTTTCTAAAATACATAAAAGCCTGATTCTTTATACAATGGAAGTTAAATATAATTTAACTTTCTCATTACATCTTCACATCATCATTAATGGAATTCATGACTGAATATTATAGTAATCCTGTGGTTAGTTCTTTCAGTTCTTGTCACCCAACATTATATTACTAAATGATAATTAATGCCATTAATTTATCCGATGAGCCCTTCTAGTTTAGGTTTCTAATCTACTCCAAACCAGCAAACCAAACTTAAAAATTAGAAACATCCTTGTGCATTATTGGTGGGAATGTAAAATGGTATAGTTGCTAAGGAAATTTCACTTGTTACAAACCCAAAAGAACTGAAAGTAGAAGTTTCCGTCATGAATAAACCTTGAGGACATTATGCAAAGTGAAATAAACCAGTCACAAAAAGACAGCTATTATACTGTACCACTATTATGAGTTACAATAGTCAAATCAGAGAGACTGGGGATGGGGGCTAATTGCCAGGATTTAGGGAGAGGTAACAATGGAGAAATATTATTAATTGGCACAGATATTTCAGTTTTGTAAGATGAAACTGGAGATGGGTTGTATAATGGGGTGAATGTAGTTGGCACTATTACAGTGTGTTTTTAGAAATGGCTAAAATGGTAAATTTCATGTTGTATATATTTTACCACAATTAAATATAAATTTTAAAAGAGAAGCATGTGTTTTGTCATTAAATAAATATATATTTTTTAAAAGATTTTTATTTATTTATGCATACAAGCACTGGGGCACAGGCCAGAGGTGTGGGGGGGGGTGAGAGGATTCACCACAGAGAGCTAGAAACAGAACAGGCAAATCAGCTGAAATACACTGCTGAGGGGAGCAGCGGGCACAGCAGGAGAGGTCTGCCACACCATGTGGGTCCCCACCCCTGGCCGGCAGCAGGGATCGAACTCATGCTTCAGTGGCTGCGATTTGCTTCGTAGTGCGTTGCTTAACCCACTGCGCCACCAGGGGAGGCCCTAAATAAATATATTTTTTAAAGATTTATGTATTTATGCATACAAGAGCTAGGGTACAGGTCAGAGTTGCGTGAGGTGAGAGGATTCACCAGAGACAGAGCGGGGAGCAGAACAGGCAGACTGACTGAAACACACTGCTGAGGGGAGCAGTGGGCGAGGCAGGAGAGGTCTGCTGCACCATGTGGGCCACCTCCCCAGCTGGCCGGCAGCAGGGATTAAAATGGTGCTGCAGTGGCTGCATTTTGCTTCATAGTGCATTGCTTAACCCATTGTGCCACCAGGGAGGCCCCTAAATAAATATTTTGTTTGTTCCTATTATAGGTCAGACCTGTTCCTGGTGCCAGGATAAGATACTTGGGCCTTTGTGGAGCTCACATCTGAGTGTATAGCATATATTCTTCTGCAGTCTACCTAACAATATTGTATGGAGAAAATAAATTATTTACCTAGAATTTCTCAACCTGACTTATGTGGATGAAGAACATATCTGAAGTTTGTATATCTTAATTCTAAAAATTATTAGATAATGGTTCAAATTTAAAAATTGACCTTTGACACATTAAAATTTGACACATCTTTGGGTGTGTTTGAAACTGAGGCAAACCCTGGAGAACTGGGTTGACCTGGCTAGTGGGTCTACACCTGAACACTTAAGAATGAAGGATAAAATCCAAAATAAAATACACAGTGAGAAACAACAATAACAAGATTTGCTTATATGGAAAAAAGGTGAGTGGGAGGGGAGGTGAGGGGACAGGAGGGGAGGAAAGAGGAGGAGAGGGGAGGTAAGGAGAGGAGAGATTGTCACATGGCCAGATGTCCTACCTCAGTAGTGTCTTCTGGGCAGAGACTGAGGTGTAAGCTGAAACCACGTGTGGTAAGCCGTTGTCTTCTCCATAGACACTTCTGCTTATCAGAAGTTAGCTACCAGAGAGACAGCGGTTCAACTGTCAAAAATCCCAACAGCAAAACTATCGAAACCCCCAGTAAATTCATTTTCAAAAGCCTCAGAAACTTAACTGCCCAATGGTCAAGCAGCTTAACTGCCAAAAGCCCCTAATCTAACCCTCTCTCACCTCAGCCCCCCTTTCGGTGCTCTACATCCCACCATCTCGTTAACTGTGAGAGCCATCCTCTGGCTGAGAGGTTGCTTCTCACAGTTCCTCTTACAATTTTCCCACTTTTAAATTTTTGGCATCATTTCTATAGTGAAGAAAACAGGATGTTGTGCTGCAGTCTCAGAGGGCAGTCTTCACTAGGGTTGCATTGTATTCAAAGTAAACAGCAGTTGGTTTTGAGGCATCATCCTTGTGTAGCCAATGTGGAAAATCCTCCCTTTCTAGAAAACAGCCAATCAGTACAACCCAAAAAGGAAACAAATCTCAATGAGATTGAGAGGATTATTAAAATAATTTTCTCTTCACCTTCACCCCAGTTCTGTCAAATAGTATAGCAAAATGTATTAATGTATTTTTAAACTAAATCTAATTCCAATATATTTGATTTATTTTTGTACAAACTCATAGGACTGAATAACCAAGTAGAAATTCTGCTGACTTTGTTGGAACGTTCTGTAACTTTCTCTTATACAACATTTGGCCTATGTAGACCTCAGGAGCCACACCACAGGACAGTCTCATCAGACTTTTGGGTAGATTCCCCTTTTCTCAAGGTTCCCAAGGTTTTCATCCCTGGAGTATGATGTATGAGGGGAGGACTGGGGGTGGTACAATGCATATAGAGCTCAAGTGAGTTTTGCATATTGAGTTTGTCCCTTTAGATTTCTCTGCCGCAATACTATATTTTTATTTCAATTTTTTTAGTGGCATTTGCATGGTTTTCTATGTACATGATTGTGTAATCTACAAACGGTGATAGTTTTAATTCTTCTTTCCCAATTTGCACTCCTTTGATAGCTCTCTTGCCCAATTGCTCTAACTGGGTCTTACGTTACTATGATGAATAGTATTGGTGAGAGTGAACATTCTCGTCTTGTACTGGATCTTAGTGGAAAGGCTTTCGATGTTTCTCCATTGATACTAGCTGAGGGTTTGGTCATATATGACCTTTATTATGTTTAGTTTTTAAGGGTTTTTATCATAAATGGAAATTGAATCTTATCAAATGTTTCCTCTGTGATGATTGATGTGATTTTTTTGTTGTTGAAGTAGTGAATTACATTGATTGATTTGTAGGTGCTGGATCATCCCTATATATTGTCCCTGCAATATATCCAATTTGGTTATGATGTATAATCTTTTTGATGTATTGTTAAATTCGGTTTGATAAGATTTTTGTCAGGGATTTTTTTACGTCTGTTTATCAGGGAAATTGATATGTAAATTTCTTCTCTTGTGATATCATTGTCAGGTTTTGGTATCAGAGTGATTGTTGGCGTCATAGAATGTTTGAAAGTATTACCTTTTCCCTATTTTTTGAATAATATTTAATGTGCTAATTATGCTGTCTCTAGAAAATACAAAATGCCTTTTAGATAAGTAACCAATTTCCATATAAAAAACTATTTTGAATGTGTGCTTTGAGACTAAGCGACCCAGGATGTAGGATTTATTTTATCAATTTGGCTCCCTCTTGTGGTCAATTTGCAAATTTTGTTAGGTTCTATTACATATTCTTGGGCTCCTTAAGATTTATTTTCACAGAAAAGTTTTGGGGAAAATCTTAGCTGAAATTTCTGTATAGAATTTTCTTCCTAAAAATATACTTTTTCTTATTTTTGGAAAATTGCTAAGGTGTTTATAGAGAGAGTTGACAGAATATATAAGACAGAATACCCAAAAATATATATATATGACAGAATATATATATGACAGAATACCAAAAAAAAACTTGTTTCAGAGAGAAAACAATTTTACTAATATGTATAGTACAGATACATTAATTTTGTGGCTCTATGTATGTATATTGTACTTTATAGCTTGTTTAACAAATGAAAAGTCTGAGGATAAAAACTTCCAACTCCAAAGTCTTTAATTTTTTTCCATTTTCTTATGCATTATCCTTTTTTTATTAAGCTTTCCTCTAAGTTCTCCAAATAAATAACATTAGAGGTTGAATCAGATAACAATTGATTTTAAGCTCCAAGAATCCTGAGATAGCTTTACTTTAGCACGATTAGGTAAAATGCTCCAACATTTATTGAGCTTTGCCAACAGCCCCTTTACATCTCACTGATGATGCTTCACTTAGCGTCATGTAGACCTGAACATACACAGGTGAAGAATTAAGGCTTCAAGTCACTTGTCCAGGTTACATGGGAAACTAGTATTTAACTCATGTAGCTCAACATAGTCCTGTTGCATGTAAGAATCATATGCCTGTTTTTTGAAGATTTATTTATGCATATAAGAGCTGGGGTACAGGCCAGATTTCAGGGAGGTGAGAGGATTCACCAGAGACAGAGTGGGGAGCAGAACAGGCAGACTGACTGAGACACCCTGCTGAGGGGAGCAGCAGGTGAGGCAGGAAAAGGTCTGCTACACCATGTGGGTACGTACCCTCCCTGGCCAGAGGCAGGGATCAAACTCCTGTTGCAGTGGCTGCGGTTTGCTTCATAGTGCATTGCTTAACCCACTGCACCACCAGGGAGGCCCCCTATGCTTGTTTCTTATTCCCTATATTACCCTCCATTCTGATTTAACTGAACAGAGGTAGAACCCAGCCTTGATATTTAAAAAAAAAAAGAAAATTCCAGGTAATTCTATAGGGCAGACTGATAAGAAATTCCAAGAGTGTCCTAGAGCAAGAGTTGGTTTCAGAGCGGTGCTTCTTAGCCTTGACTGGTATTAGTGTTGCAGGGCCCTGGGAAAAATGGGGATGACTTAGGTTTTGTGTCTTCACATTAGGGCAAAACCTAAAATGAGGCACATTCAGATAAATTTTCAAAAGAGGTTTTTTAACAAGGAGGTGAGAAAAGGGAGAGTGAGAGAGAGACACCACTGAATCTTTCCTGCACAAGAGTCTTGGGAACTCTTTCCAAGACAGTATGCTGAGGCAATGGAGAGCTCACTTCGCTTGTTTTCCTTCTCTTGTGGATCCCTGTCCTATGCTGTGGAAAACCAATGTTTCTCAGGTTCTTTTTTTGTTTTGTTTTGTTTTTTGTTTTTCCTCATTCATGTTATTCTGTCACAGGATGAATCCCCAGGCTCCAGAACCCTCTTTGGTAGTCTGTATTGCCAGACACCTTAATTAATTTATAGAATGTTATCTCATGATCTTAAGTTATCTTAAGTTTTACTTCATGACTAATGAGGTAAAACATCTTTTTGTATGCTTATAGGTAACATGTTTTCTTCTATGTAGTACTTATATCTTCTGTTCATTCTGCTTTTGGTTTAATTTTTCTTTGATATAAATTCTTCATATATTTAGATACTACTCTATTATACAAGTATTAAAAATAGCAGTCCATTTGTATTTTCACTTAAAACACAGACATCCTCAATTTTAATGTCAAATTTAGCAATCTTTTATGGCTAAATTTATTTGCATCTGTTTAAGGAAACATTCACTACTCTTATGATCACCTGTTTCTCTGTTCTTCCAGATACTTCACATTAAAGGCGGCTCCTCAGCTCTTATAGGTTAGGGGGTTTATATATTATAGCAAGGCTTAAATAATTTGGTATCTCTTTGCTTCTATATCACTTCACTTAATGGAGCTTGCCCTATGGCCAGAGGAGTCACTGTCAGCTATTGGGGGTCAAATTCACATGGTGTTACTACTATTAGTATATACATAATTTAATGATACAGAATTTAATGCATAAAATTGGAATGAGCTTGATTTGTACTATCATCAATTACAGTATCATGAAATTCAACAAAACCATATACTACATTGTATTCTCTCCTGTTACTCTAAATTGTCATCACCAAATATATTAAGCACAATTATATAACTAAGAGTTATACAATTATATAACTAAGACACCAAATATATTAAGCACCAGAGTTAACAATTATATAAATAAGACACGAAACAGTCCTATACAAATATTCATATAATTTAAACCATGATGTTTTACCGTTAGTCCCAATTTCTTTTTTTTTTTTGTTTCATTTTATTTTTTTTATCAAAATATTTTAAAATTTACATATACTTGCCATTAATTGTAATCCCCATGTATTCCCCATCACCATCTCACCAGTGCACCATCACCTCA
>JAGFMF010011673.1:5821773-5836362 GCA_019455555.1 Galemys pyrenaicus
TCCAGATCCATCCATGTTCCCATGAATGAGTCTAGTTTTTCATTTCTGATTGCTGAGTAGTATTCCATCGTGTATATGTACCACAGCTTCCCGATTAGTCCCAATTTCTATCCCACTTCCTCTATTACTTATTAACCTAACAATGCATTAAGGTAATTTAGGGTCTACCATTCAAGTACTAACCCTGTTTAGCTTCCAAGATCGGGTGTGTTTAGGGTGGTATGGGCATAGATTAAAACTGTCACAATCCTATAAATATTTCTGGAGCAATAGCAGTCAGTTAATGCTCTTGCTTGGAAGGCGGATGGTTTAAAGCATGATAAAGGAGATCCATATTCTACCCTTCGATATCTAAACTCCAACAAAATCCAGCTGGTTGTCCCAATTCAGTCATCTCAATAAAGGGTAAATGAAACTATGTAAATAATACAGACCTATATATGCCCAAAGATACAACCCTTGTGGCATCAAATGTATTTTCATTTTAACACTAGTTGATTAGGTGAGGAAAAGGAGAAAACATTTCTGACTGGTCAAAGTAATATATATATGTATTATGTGTTATTTACTTTTACATAAATTAATATTGAAATGGATTAATATTATAACATTTTCTTGTTCCTAATTCCATGTACCATATAAAAATCACTGAATTTAAATTGCTCAAAGGTATGCAACTTGTTATTCTATCACTAATTTAAGCTCTAAGAAATCACCAAATTCTACCAGTATCTTAAACCCCAGTTATATTTTCTTGATCTGTCAAGTTAACCATTTTGGCATCTACTAGGCAACAGGATATAATATATATTTTTAACTATGAAAATACCATTGCTCTCCTACAGTGAATAAAACACTTATTTTCCTAGTATTTGTCAATAACTTCCAGTGAAATGATCATATTCACTTTATCCTCATGAGGTCAATGGTATGAAAACAGGTTAAGAACTAGAATGCATCCAGGGCCAGGACTTAGTGATTCTCACAGATAGAATGGTGAGTAAAACTTTCTCACCTTGGTCTAATTTTCCACTATGTTCTAATCACCTAAAGTAACTAATTATAAGCAACTAAAGCAAAGTGGGAAATTTTGAGAAATTATTGATTTTTAAAATTATAAAATAGATGGTCTGAAAGTAATTACAAGGTTATCTATGATCAAATAGCTCATTCTTTTTTTTTTAAAGATTTATTTATTTATGCATACAAGCACTGGGGTACAGGCCAGAGGTGTGGGGGGTGAGAGGATTCACCACAGACAGAGCGGGGAGCAGGACAGGCAGATCAACGGAAGTACACTGCTGAGGGGAGCAGCGGGCACAGCAGGAGAGGTCTGCTGTGCCATGTGGGTCCCCCCCCTGGCTGGCAGCAGGGATCGAACTTGTGCTGCAGTGGCTGCGGTCTGCTTCATAGTGCGTTGCTTAACCCACTGCGCTACCAGGGAGGCCCCAAATAGCTCATTCTTTCTGTAACTATCCATCTATAAACTCTAGAGGGAAAACCTAAAGTAATGGGGTTTCCAAACCCATTAAATTATTGCTCCTTCCATGCTAGGTTGTCTGAGACTTCCCAGAATTGCAATTAATAAAAATCACTAACCTAAATCAGAGAAAACTGCTTCCCCCCCCTTCTTTCATGGGATATTGGCATGCAAAATCCATGGAAGAAAATACCACCTCTAGTTTTTAGGTCTTCATAGATTAAGAATGTTTCAAATAAGGAGTTCTAGAAAATGCAGAGATGTTACAGAAGGCTGTGGCCATGACATTAAACAGTGTTATGGCTCAATAAATGTTGGATTACACAGTCATTCGAGATTACACAGCCATTCAAGATTATACAACCATGACAGGAGAAATTGGATAAAACCTGACCCCAGTCACATAGTCCAGCATCCTCTAATGTTACTGCACCAGAAAGAGACACTGACCTGCTTAAAAACAGGAATACCCAGACATCCTGAATCAAATTTTATTTATAAGGAATGCCACAAAGATTAAACATATGGGGACACTCATGTATCTTCTATCTAAAAAGATCATTTTCATTAAAAGCATCCTTTAGTCACTTATTTTCTCAAGAGTACAGAAACAATTACTGTACTTTAAAGGTTTAAAAATCTACTAAAACAAGTCTGACACTGGTCTGCTATAAATCATGGCTTCTCAGAGCTTACCAAACAGTAAAAGCAAGACTCATCAAAAGCCTTATTTAGAGTTATTTGTTCTATAAACAATTGTATCATATGTCAAATATGTTTCCTAAGGTAGTAGGCCACCATGGATCTGGCAGTCTTTTTGTGTGCTCCCATTGTTTCAAGGAGAACAGGTGGAGTTTTGTACAGTGAGTGACAGGGTGTTCCTTCCAGGGTTTCCACCTATTGAGACCACAAGGGCAAATGCTTTCACTAAAGCTGGTTGGTTAAAAATCCAGTTTAATGAACAACAGGACATCATGACAATATGAAGATTACTATAGTAATTATGAATCTGAGTATTTTAGACTTTATTATTATAAATTAACTATATTTAAGTAAATCAACCTGAAATTTAGTTTCCTTGTCTATAAAATTAAATAGTAAATTATAGCTTTATGACCTTTTTTTAGTTTGAAGGTTCCATTTCATTATGTGCAGCTCTTGCTTTGACATTTCAGTAGCTAGTCCTTGAACTGTACAGTCATTTTCTACTAAATCATTATCAGGGATATTTAAAACAGAGAAAATCGAATACATGCTTTTGTTCATTAGGACAGGAAAGAATTGAGTATTCCTAAATCTAACCACTTGGAACCATAGTGTTCCAGCAGCTATTACCCACTTGGCCCACTGCCAGCAAGCACAGCTCTGGTCATTTCCTGCCATTGGATTCATGCTGGATAAGAGCTGTAAGCAGAAGCACTGCCACCCTGCCTGGTTTTGCACTTGGTCCTGAGCAAGTTACTTAATCTCTCCAATCTATTTCTGTATCTGCAAAATGGGAACAATAAGTAAAGCACCAAAGCTTTTTGGACTGTTATAAGAATTAAAGGGGGCCTCCCTGATGGCATAAGGGGTTAATCCCCACCCTATGAAGCATCCACAACCACGGCAGCACAAGTTCAATCCTCACCACAGGCCAGGAAAGTGACCCACATGGCACAGCAGACCTCTCCTGTTTCGCCCGCTGCTCCCCTCAGCAGTGTATTTCAGTCAATTGGGCTGTTCTGTTCCCCACTCTGTCTCTGGTGAAGACACCCACCACACCTCTGGCCTGTACCCCAGTTCTTATATGCATAAATAAATAAATAATTTTTTTTAAAAAGAATTAAAGGTGATAAGCTCCCACATGCAGCATAAGATGATGCCTGGCACAAGGCAGCCACTTTGTAACAGGTACCAGTTATTTTAATGTTCACAGTTACATGGTTATAGCATTCCTGTAACTCAAGAGTATAACCAAAGAAAGTTCCACTGGTAGAGTCAGACTGTTGCCATAACTACTGACCCTTTTCATCTCGAACTTAAGAGTGCCATTGCACTTGTTGAATAGATGAATAAACAGTCTTAGTTCCTCTGTCTCTTTCCAGGAACTGCACATCACACAGCCCTAAAGAGGAAATAATTTAAGGAAACAGGGGAATGATCGATGAATTAACTTTATCTCTTTCCCAAAAATAAACTGGTAACAGTGGTTACTCTCCTATGGTGGGCAACTGGGTGATGCAGAGTCAGCGGGGGTAGGGAGGTGAGGGGGCTGGGAGGGGAGTTGACCATTCACAATAGATCTTTATGTTTTGAATTTCGAACCTTAAGCAAATCTGACCTCTATTAAAAGATACAGCAATTTTTTAAAAGGAAAAATCATCTTTATTCATTCTTTTAATTCTTCAAGGTGACAGATCAAACTTAGACAAAGCATTTTTAATACGTTAATTTTTGAAAAGTGAAGGCACAATTTGCATTTTTAGAAGTATGCCTTCACACTTGAGTTGGGGAACTGAGAGTATCACATGCCTTTCAGAGTCCATGTGATCCTTACTGCTGTTCCCCAGTACCCTTACAACTGGAAGAGTGTGACTAGATGCTAAGAGAGGACAAAGGAACAGAAGAAAAATCTTTCTGGTGCAAGAATTATTCAGATTTTGGCTGATATCTGCACAAAGGAACCAAAGGAATTCCTATTGCAGATTTGAAAAGGACTTTACTCTCCAACTCTAGTCTACTGCCCAGTGGTTTCCTGAATTGATGATGCACCAGTGAAATGGTGGTGGGAACTCCCTGGGGACTATACATGATGTCAAATATAATTAAATAAATCTAGTAAAAAAGAACTCAAGGCAAACCAAGCGTGTATGTGCACATATGTGTATGTGTAGTTCAGCTCCTGCTGGCTCAGTCTTGCAATGCTGTTTCTCAGATAGTTTCTCTAAGAAAGAAAGAAATCTGGAAAAAAAAAATCCTCCTAAAAATTAAGATTGGCTCAAAAATAGGGTTGCATTTTATTTGAGCAACTAGAAGCTAGTATAACAAAGCACAAGGTGAGTTTTCTCCTTTTATTCATCATTTTCCAATCCTGAAAGAATTACATGTGGTTGTATGAGAATGGCCCTAAAAACAAACATCTTAAATCTCCTAAGCTATCATACTGTACCCTATAGCAAGAATGATTGTGTACAAATAATTTGTGTTAAAAGTCCTCTGCATTAAAAATATATTTGGAATTCTGAAATGTATATGTACTTATGAGAAAACTGATAATATTTATATATATAAAGTTATACACAGAGCATTAAGATGAGAATATGCCATGCTTGTTTAGGTCAGAATCAGGCCAGTGTGTTTGGTTTACCTTAGAAAAGATGGGGTGCATTTTAATGTCTGAAAACCTTGGTATAAAACAGAGTAAAACTCGCTACATTATGGCTGGCTCACTGGCAACAGTTTGGCTTGTCTCCTGCCTGTTCGAATTATTTAATTATGTTTAGTTAGAGACTGAAAAAAACTGTGTTGGTTTCACAAGTCCTAATTATGTTCTTGAAAGGCATACTTTAGGCACATAGAAAACAGCGAGCATTGGACATAAGAGTATATGAAAAAAACTGAGGAAGTGACTGCTGATGTAAAATGGCCTCTCTCAGGTGAGCACAGGTTTCAAACACTCAAATACTTGGCAGTTCATTTTTGTTACTTGCCCATTTCCAATGACTTAACACCATGAACTACCTAGTTAACTATGATAATGTGAAGTAATTCCATGATCCAGGATCAATAATTTTATATCCAAAAGTCTAGATTCTGAAGTTTAGGATTAAAAGAAATGATACAAATGCAGCAGCAGTCCTGGATTCTCCACAGTACAGTGTACATATGCAGTGTTCGTACAGCTTCCACCTTCCTGATTGCTGTTTGGCAAGAGTTTGTAGGCAGTATCTGTTAAAGGTTGAATGGAGAATTATCCAATTGTGTTATTTTAGTATCAAAAGCTTTAGTTTCAAGAAGAAATAAGATGAATAAGAATTGAGTTCTTGTGCAGTTTGAGAGCTTGGCTCTCAAGCTGTTGCTAACTTCTGGAACAGTTTTAAAAGCTTACGCATCATCCGTAAAGCAGCTGTCCATTGCTTACCCAACATTCTTCCAGAACCCCAATTTAATTAGCTGTGTGCTTCATAGAAGTTTAAAGCCCTCTGAACCCCGGGGTTGAATTTTCATCAGTAACCTGGTGTTTTTAATTCCATTCTCCTTGTCAGTGATTGCTTAAGAAAGGTTATGATGAAAATCTAGCTGCTGAGACTCAAAAGGGAATCTGCTGCTGAAGGTCCTCTGTGTAAGTTTTCCATGCTCTTAAAACAGAACAAAAGAAAAGGGTGTGTCTTGTCTTTCTCTTTGGTGTCTGCCACTGTGGCAGTAATATGAGGATCAGGAAACCCACCTAAACAGGAAACAGAATGGGTAGAAAGAATCTAGTTGTGGTGCAATTATTAAGTCACTGAAGTAAGCCGCACTGGGATTTCCAGTCTCTGGAATTCTGGTTTTATGAGGCAATAAATAAAATTTCCTTATTGTTTAAACCACTGGGGAGCTGGAGAGACATCTGCTATCTGTGGCCCCAAGTAATCAGATGAAATCGCTTCCTTGAAATAACACAAGCTTTCTTTTTGAAGAGTACAGATGCACATAATATCTCCACCTGCCTTTTCTCCCTCACTTACTTTTAAACTAAACTAACTGAGTACTAACTTGACCTCCTGTCTCCAAAATCTAAACTTGAAATAAAATATGTTTCATATTCTTTGTCAGGAACACCCTCCTACCCAGCTCTATCACTTACGGCCTACTTCAAAATCTGCCCCCCACATGAATAACTTAATCCTTACCTACACTTTTCTCTAATTCTAACATATAGCATTTATTGCCTCTCACTCTTCACATCTTATCTACTCATTCTCATGTCTCCCTCCCAATATCTATCATTCTGAGCACACATTTGATTTCTAGTGAGTAACTGAGTGAATTAACGAGTATAAAGCATTGTTTTCCTTCACCTGAAACTTGGGTTTTTCCTTTCCTCTTTTCTTCCTTGTCTTCGTTCATCTTACTCTATAGAAGACAAAAATTGAGATAAAAGAAATTCAGAGTTCAGACTCTGAAGGAAGAATAAATCTTTTTAAATAAAGTAAAAAAAAAAAAATGGCATGCCCTACCATCTGGGAATCACAGAAAAGTGAAATTATGATTAATAGCAATTAGATGCTATACAAATGACATCCCATTTTGTACCTCCCTATCACACATCGACTAGGTCAATTAAACAAAGGATAGATGGAGCATTCTTAGCAAATAAGAAGATATAGTCGAAAATATAGCAGAGTCTATCACACAGTAGTCATTCAACAGATGTCTCATAAATAAGTGAATGATGACACAGCCTCACATGGTTAGGGCTTTAGGCTTGTAACTTGAAGGTTTCTGTTATAAAAACAGAATAAAATGTGGATACTTGTAATAACCCTACTTCTTGATGTAATGAACTTCATCTGAATGTGCTGACATAAATATATTTGCTTTAACATAGACTGAAAGTTATTTTGAAATGGAAAATAAATCTTGGCTTGGTTTTGTTTTTACATTAAAATGCCTTTAACTATTAGCTAAAACTCAAAATTTGGGACCTTCAGAGATTTCTAGACTGTCATCAGAAAGGCCTACTATTATTATATAACCTGAATCTAGGTGGCTACTTTTCTCCATAAAAGCTCTGAGGTTATCCTTCTAATGAAATGGAAAAAAGAGTATTTTCTCAGTTCTTGACCCAGTGTAAAAAATGGCTCACCTACCCATGAAGGTACGCAAACACATTTTAACTTGACCCTTATTTCAGATATTACTTGTTGTTACTTTCATAAGGTAATATAAAACCAACATTAAGAACTTCTGCAACATCTTTATATTATACAACAGAATAAAAACTGTAGCAAATATTCAGATAGTTAAATGAGCACCACACACTATGAAGTGTAACCAACATGGTTCTATTAAAAACTCTTCAACTCTGGCATTCAAAGACAGCAATACAATATTTTTTTTTACAAAGCAACTAATATAAAAATCTGCAAATGCCATAAATTCATTTATAGGCTATTATTTTCATATAGGCATATCATTAGATTCTTTCAATTCTTTCCTGAGGTATTTTATGTGGTTTATTCTTATTGTACTGCTGGATGCATTATCTTTGATCATCCTTTCCTAAAATGATTCTTAAAGACCTGCAAAAAAAATTATTGCATAGGACACTATTCATGACATAGAGATTGGGAACTGTAAATATGTGGCATTGGAACAAGTCTTACAAATATTGCATTTTAAGAATTTGTTACAAACTTTGTTTACAGTTTGTTTCTTTTTAAAAATTGAAGTTACATTTAAGAATTAACTACATACAGTGAAGCATTTTAGGAATGTTAGAGATTAGAGAGAATACGATGAATGATACAAAAAAAAAGCCATAATTCTTGCCGGCTATATATTGTATTGCCTTCAAAAGCAACTGTACATGTTGTAATCAGTTCATAGTTAAATATTTCTACTAATCTGTTTTAGGAGAGCAAATGTCTTTCAAGGTTTCAAGTTCCTCTATAAGCTTCTTGTTCTGAACTTCCAGCACTGCAACACGACTCTCCAGACATTTTACATATTCTTTCTTTCGACGTCGACATTCTTTAGCAGCTTCCCTAAAAAAAAGGTAGAAGCAAAAGGGCAAACAAAACATTTTTTGCATGCTATTGACAAACAGTCTGAAGTAAGCACGGTAAATGTGATCATGGTTGCATTCCAAATCTTGGAACAACATTCCCAATTCAATTTCAAACACTAAGCCAAACTGGATTCTTAAGGGTCACAAGTGTCCCTTCTACAAGTCCACTTGGCAATTAGTAGAATTGCTGCAACTCCTGCCTTGATTAGAGTTCATAGTAAACAAGGTCCAAGTCAAAGACAGTTACTCTGCTTTATGGCAATAAAGATCTTTGAGGGCCTTGAGTTCCTCAATGAGAGTCTTGTTTTGGTTTTCAAGCACAGCCACACGATTTTCAAGACATTTGACATATTCTTTCTTCTTCCTGCGACACTCCCGGGCAGCTTCCCTGGAACCAACACAAGGCAAATGACTAAAGGAACAACCTCCCAGCACAATCCAGAGTGGCTCAATAAACTTCTGCCCCCCAAACTCAACAACCAGTCAATCCTAGGTAAGGTCTGTACAAAGCAATACAACAAATGTACCCAAGCGCATCGCATGCCTTTTTGTAAGATTACACTAAGACAACAGAAACAACTTGAGAGCACAATTAATTTGTCCAGCATTTGTCATAAATGGCATTTTCTTAGGGCAAACATTCTATGATATGACCAGAATTATTTAGAGTAACACAAAACAATAAGGCTACATCCCCAGGTGGAATTTCTAAAAAAACAGTTACAGATCCTTACAATTCTCGTAAATATTTTTATTCAACAAAAGCCACATATTCTATCACAAGTTAACTTCATTTGAGAAAAAACTAATAGAAAAATGAATCCTCAGAAACCTGAAATGTTAATGTTGAAGATTTTAATTCTTCAAGACTAAATTTCAGTAAAACACATAAGATCAATCATGACTGCAAGAAACAGTTTATTGGCTAGAAAACAACATAGATAAAAATGACAATAAACAAACCATGAACATTTTCATAAACCAAAATAAAATAGATACTACTCTTGAAAATTAAAGGAGAGAAGGGAGGATACATGATGCAACAATCAATGATTCAGACATAATACAACACTCAATGATTCAGATTTAAATGTAGGAATGTAAGAACATTACTCAAAAGTGTTTTTCAAGACAGTTCTCTAACCACATGAATTTACTATCTAATATACTGAATTTTAAAGGACTATAGGCATGCCCAAAGAAAAGAACAGACCAACGACCAGAACAACAAATAGATGAGTTAAGTTAGTCATTTCTTGTATAGCTCCACAAAAACAAAAACAAAAACAAAAACAGTGAATGTAGTCAATACTTCTTTCTTCCTCCTATTATTTTAGGATGGGAAGGGGTAGCAACTATATCATTTAACTCCTCTGTAGAATATACCCTCTGATAACAACTTTCTTTTGGGATATTCAATTGAGAATACTGCCTTTGGGGTATTTTTACATCAAAAGGCCTACATTAAAACAGATATTATAACTTAAATATATTTTAATAGATGTTATGTTTAATGTCCAAACAACAGTTATTGTACTATCAAATCAGCACTGCTATAATTCTGAACTAGGGGTGATGCTTACAGAAGATTTTGCCAATTCTATTTTATTTTTAGCATAAGTGACTCTCACTAACAACTGGTAATCTGTGTTTTCTCTGTGGGAAGCAAGAGTCAGCAGAAAAGGGACCTTGAAACCTCAATGAACTGCAGGAAAAAAAATCAACCCCTACTTCCAAGCCAAGAAAAACACACTCACCCAGTGAACTCACAAAGTTCTGATTTCTCAACTAGTTAACAACAACAAGTTTAAGTGAATTAAATCTGATACAGATCAATTTAATCTAAATGAATCACAAGATAAAGAATAAATCAAAGTATATTTATAAATTTTCCAGTTTGGAAATATAATTTAATTCTTTTCCACAGAACAAAAATACATTTATAAATACCAAGGTTTTGTGATTATATCTTGTTAATAAATTGTAGATCTGGAAGGAAGATAGTTACTTTAAAAAATAAGCTGCCATTAAATGAAATTTTATAGGAGTTTGTGAGACATTTTAATTTTTAAAATTTTATTTACAAAGGTGTACTGCTTATTATATATATCTTTATTTTATACTGCTCGTGTATATGATGCCAGAGTGATTATGTCCCAAACACAAAGCTTTTAATGATCACAACATAGATGGTACATTCCTAAGTATTTCTCAGCTATGGAAAACACTTACTTTTTCTATTAATAGTTAGCTCAGTTTTTAGACCTTGCAATTGTCTGAATATATCCTCAGCATACAGAGGAGATGCATGGTAGAAAGGAAAAGTTGGCAATGCCAAAATAAAAAATGGTTTCAGGGTTGGTAGAAATATAATATAGCTAAATATCTGTCAGCCAAAAAAAAAAAAGAGAGAGAGAGAGATAATATATAATTATATAAGAGGTCTCTCATACTAATTGGTAAAACTCACACATTCCATGACATAGAATCTGAAGCTTACAACAGAGATGTTTTTGAGGAGACTCTGGTGTTATAGCGCAATGTGCAGGATAAGGAGTAAAGAGTACCTAACTTCATTTCCTGGTTCTGTCTGGTTTTCAGTCTTAACCAACTTATTACTTAACCTCTCTGAATCTCACTTCCTCATCTGTAAAGTAAGGATAATACCATAGCTATTCTGATATGCAAGTTATGTGAGAGTTAAGGAAACTGTTGAAAGTACTTAAAGCTTAGTTATGGTACTTGTGCCACAGATCTCTATTGTACTAAATAAATATCCATATGATGAGCATAACATACCATATGTTGAATATAAGATACTGAGCGACCTAATAGTCATTTGTTATCTACTTTTTTTAGTCTTGCTCTGAAATTGAGGTTTGGAAAGTAAAGGCTGTTCTTGGAATCCCTTGCAGCTAGGGATTTTATTTGCAACAGTAATGAATAATATTTTGGTCAGTTATAGACAGAACATATTACTTTGATATATAGCATATATTACGCTGCCTACAAGCTAGGTTTGAGAAGTATACTCTACAACATTTGAACAAGGGCAAAATATTTTTTGTTCAGTTTCACATTTCTCACATCATATTGTTAAGCAACACTGACTACATTTCTAGTCAATAAAATGAGGGTGAATGTTGCTGGGAGGGTCTTTCAAGAAAACCTTTCAGAAGGGTCAGACTCAGTTCAAATTATTAACTCTAGTGCTTCTCCTTCTACCTGCCGATGCACTGCCTAGAAGTGTGGAAGCCAAATTGTGGTCATAAGAACAAATGTCACATGCTCAAGATGACAAAGCAGGGAGAAGAAGAGCCTGTATCCTTGGCACCACTGTTGATTCTTGGTTCTAAATGCACATACTGCTAGTCCAGCTATATAAGATCAAAATATCACATCTAAAGTCAAGTCTCCATTTCTCTTATAACCAAAACAAGTTATTACTAGCTAATGATTTTCTTTAAAAGACCAAAATGTTATGAGATCTCAGAGATCTCACATGCAGTTTACAGGGCATGTTTATAGAAACCACCTGCCTAAAATATTATCTATTTCATTTTGTTAGTTCTACTGACAAAGTTTTTTAATCTAAAAATAAATTTAGATTAAAATTTATTTATAGGGAATAATGACTAAAAAGGAAATAAGAAGGATACTTCCAATTACTTTCTTCTCCTTAGGAAAATAAGATATCAGTGAATAATTTTGTGGTTTGCAGTATTATCAAAATTTATTATTTATAGACTACTGAAAAATGTGCATTCTATGACTAGAAAGGCAATCATAGCTCTAGAGATCTCTGAAAGTACAGTTTTAAAATAGTCACATCATATTTCAGATCAAAGTTGTGGATCTTTGATAACAAGCTCCATAAAACAATTATGATATTACATGAGCCACATCTAGTCAGGATTTTTCAACAAAATGCTGCTGCTGAAAAATATGATCACAGCATGACTCATTAAATCTGGAGGATGTATATATCATAAAATCCTATTTTGGATAATCTGTTGATATTTCCAGGGAATAAAATTCTATCTACTGTGTGTATATATATATATATGTATGTATATATATATACACATATATATGTATATATATATCCAGCTTGGGAACTGTAGCCAACTTAAAGAGTTTTATAATACATCTAATTATATCATTTAAAAGTTATTTGTAAATTGAATATAGCTGGTACTTGTTTAATTACAAAGGACAACAATGAATTCAATACTTATATCTGAATGTTATAGGCTCAAAGCCATAACTTCTAGATTAACTAGTTGCTAACATCTAATAAATTAACCACTACCATGTGGTCATGACTACAGACAAGCACATGAGTCCATTTGAAATGTTGTATTTTCTTATTTGATTGTTCTATTTTCTTAATTGATAATAATACTTAGTAATAAGATGACAAGACTTCTGGGAAACCCTTAGACTATTCTGTTCATTTCAAAAATCAGATTAATTTGTACCATTCTCCATAATAAAACGAAACCAAGAAATAATACACAAGTTAAATTCTGAGAAGAATTTTAGAAAACAACATTGCAATGGTATTTAAAATTATGGAGACGGTCTCAGAATAAGTGATAAGATAATGGACTGGAAATATAATATTAGTAGGTAATTTCTAAGTGGTTCAGCTATGGCTAATTTTAATTCTCTCTGTTGTTTTGTATTTGTACTTGACTAGAACAGAGAAAAATGTTACAAAACACTACATGGAAAGACTACGAAAATTCTCAACTCAAACTTCAATTTTATTTTGCTCATATAAAGTAATATCAAGTACAAAATCAATATCTGTAATAAAGTTTTTCCATCCTTGCTTAAAAGATGAATGTATTTGTTAAACATTACACCACATAGAGCTGTACTCGTCCTGAGTTCATGTGCAGTAACTCTGATGAGAAGACAACTGATCATCATGAACAAGCACAAAGCCATATAAATTACCACATAACACTTAAATTGGGAGAAATAACTTATGAAAAGTAATTCTTTTTAACGCCTCACAAGAAATTGCATGTCCTAAATTAGGCTGTTGATTTCTAAGGCAACATCTTACCTGTTTTTCATTAGCCTCAGTTCTCGCTTGCGTGTTGCTTCCTCTGCTAGTTGCTGGGGACTGTGCAAACTTCCTGGTGAGGCAGCCATCACTACTCCCTGTGGCAAAGCAGAGGTTGGGGCTCGGATCTGGTAAGTTGGCATGTCACCAGTGGCAGCTGTAATGAAACAAAATATTACAAGCTTATATAGTTTACAACTTGATATTTAACTGACCTGGAAATAACATGGTTCTTTTTACATATCATAAGAAGTGATCTTACAATATTTAAAATGCAAGTATTATAGAAATTTTAGATATTAAAGATCTTCAGCCTTTGGAACAATGATATTCGTTCAGTATGCTCTATGCAAGGTAGAGAAATGCCCTAACGCAGATTAGAAAGGTTGTGTTTTCTATTTTTTTTTTTAATCAAAGGATGATGTAGAGAGACTTTCAACAGATAGTTTAACCTAAAACTAGTGGTGTGGTGATAAATGTTTACCAACCAGCTCTCTGAAGGAAAAAAAAATTAAGCCCTGATCTACAGCATTTGTCTATTTCCATGAAGTAAAAACTTTCACCGTACTAATTTCAAGTACCAATGTGATTTCACTGAATGTAGAGTTGGGAAGACATACACAGTAAGTAGCACACCATACAGATAAAAATAGATGCAAATAATCTAATGTACTTAGATAAAATAAATAAAAACAATGAATTGTTCGTATTTATTTTTAATGTAATTTGTGTGTATATATCTGTATACACACATATATATTTGTGTTGTATAGTTTTTAATAATGCCTGTTTTAAAACCAGCTCACAAAAATCTAGAAAATTTAACAATGGGCTCTAGCAACTCAGTGAGAACTGGCTATAACACACTGCTGCAAAAATTATATTTCAGCAGAGTTATCTCCATCTTCTTACTATCCCAGTTAAGAGATTTTCTTTTCCTAACCCCTATATCATACCTGAAACAGTTATTGAATGTCTAAGTACAAGATTAATCACCAGAAAATGACTGAGGTACTAAATGGAATCTGGCTCACTGTATTTTCAGTTTAAAAACAACCAACCAAATGAAAAACAGCAAAGTTCTGCTTAAAACTGGTTTCTCTGGAGAAAGAAAAATTTTGTGCTTCTTTGGCTTCTTGAGATGATAATACATTTCTAAGTATTCATTTTTTAAAAAATATTTTCTGGGCCTCCCCTGGTGGCGCAGTGGGTTAAGCAGCGCACTATGAAGCAAACCGCAGCCACTTGCAGCATGAGTTCGATCCCTGCTGCCGGCCA